>NBNE01000309.1:0-26321 GCA_002215365.1 Phytophthora megakarya
GACTTTCATCTTGTCGCTTCATCCGCCCTGGAAGGCCAACGTCTGAAAACGTTCCTACCAGCGAGTACACTCCGAGAGAGAAGCTATCTCGTCGAAATCATTCAGAGAGCTCGCAGTCACGAATGGTCGGATGTTCATCGTGGTGGTGCCACCCTGGGTGGTCTTGGGAACCACCATGTCGCTGAGCGGCTCCCAGAAGGAGTTATCCGAGGCGTCAGAGCCAGAGTCACTGTCGTCGTTTCCGGAGCTCGGGACTGAGTCGGACGGGTATCCGCCACGACGACCTTTCCTGGAAGCACGCATCTTGGGTGTGGCTTTCTTGGCTTTCACCTTGGCATCATCCGATGACTTTGACGCGGAGTCTTTCGTCGCCTTGGTTCAGCTTTCATCGCTGTGGGCACGGTAGTCGCAGTTCTTGACCTCTGCTTCACCATGTTCACATTCTGCAGGGTAGTCTGGAGTTTTGCAGCCAGGAGAGCGTCCGCGCGGGCTGCCGCGGCGTCCTTGTCGCCGGACTTCTCCGTCTTGATGGGGACATTGTCTGCATCATGGTTTCTTGAGTTTTGCTGGAAGTTCGCAATTCCCGATTCTGTTTTGATCTGAGACACCGCATCTG
Source organism: Phytophthora megakarya (assembly GCA_002215365.1). Taxonomy (NCBI): domain Eukaryota; phylum Oomycota; class Peronosporomycetes; order Peronosporales; family Peronosporaceae; genus Phytophthora; species Phytophthora megakarya. The sequence goes on from NBNE01000309.1 coordinate 617, forward strand.
GGACAGGGGTCTCTGTCACATGTTGAACCTGGACGGAGGTTGCGCGAAGGTCGCGCGAGTGACTGGCTTGAAATTTTTGGATACTCTTCGCCGCTTCCTGTTCCCGATCACGTTCAGCTTCCAACTCACGCATTTGCTGCTGAAGGATCGCTATCTGCAATGTTCGTGTTCTTCTGGACATCGTCCACCCAGCGCGTACGCTCCGCTTCATCCTGCATTCGTTGGACCCTGGGTCGCTCAGCGAAGTCAGCCTCGGTCTGAAATTGCTGTGCCTTAAATCGTTCTTCAGTCCCCTTCGCCGCGCGAAATCGTTCGGCCTGGACGGTAGCCTCAGTGCGAGCAGCCAGAATCACTTCATCAGCTTGGCGCCTCGGGGCGAGTTATGACTGGATGCGAGCCAGGGCTTCTTGAGTCTGGCGCATCGTGTTCAGTGCGACCCCAGACATGGAAGATCGACCCGACCGACTAGACCGCTCTGAATGCGTTCACCGCCTCGACGTCTTCCTGGGTGACCGATGGCTCCTGGTACCTCTGCGTCGTGGGCGACTGATTTCGGAGTCAGAGCCACTGGATGATCCATCAGGACTGCTATCTTTTCGACGTCGGGATCGACGTGCCCTGTAATGTCTTGGTCAGCGATCGCTCTGTATTGTGACCTCACCCGACTCCGACATAACGACATCGTCGGATTCGGCATCAGCGGCGGCGGAGGGAGGACAGTTTGAACTTGCATGCCCATCTGAGTTTTTGCATGATGGCTCCACCCTGGGCAGGCATCACCACGGGAGTATACGCTCTGAACGGCATATGTCCGGCTGCTGGTTGCCCAAGGGACAACACGGGCGAAAACGATGATCCATCTTGAGACGACTTCGATCCTGACGTACCACTGCGTGTTGACTCGATGGACCTTCCTGATGTGCCGAACAGACTTGGGACGAAGTCCGATCCTGCTCTTGATGACACATTCTGAATGGAGGACATTGTCTAATTCAGGGTGACGACGCTCTGGCTGTTCGTATCCGACGAATGGCACGACGGTGGCGAACTCAGCGACGGTGCGGATAGAGACACCGGACGGGGCGGCACATGTTGTGGACTCTTGAGGTGCTTGGTCAAGTGTATCTCACGCGAGGTGGCAATACTCGTTCGCGTAATTCACGCTCCCATCTTCGTACTTGACTCGCAACGTAGGCCTTTGCCTGAGCCTCGTTCATCTGGGTCTCTTGTGATCCAGAATCCGCACTCGAAGTTGGGGAGCTCACATCCAGGACGACTGACATCCTGGATGGCCGACACTGGCTTTAGAGACGGAGTTGTTGGAGTCGGAGGTGCGGCCTTCTCTTCGAACGCCGCTTCTTCCTGCACTGTTGACAACGGACTTTCTTCCTTGATCGTGACCGTATCATCCAGACTCCCCACATCAATGACCAGCTGAGGAGTGTCCGAAAATCGATTGTCAGTCGGTGGCTCAACCTTGATGGCGCCTCCCACAGCTGCCTGGGCGGGCGTATCCACGATGGACACACCCACATCCATGCTCCTTGCGGAATCGGGTAAACTTTTCAGAGTCGACGACTCCTCTTGATGCGGACCAACTTCGATGTCAGCATCCTGGGCAGCTTGATGCGCACCTTGGACAGCCGGCTCCGGCGACGGTTCTTCTCGACTTGTCATAGACTCCTTCTCTTCTTGGGCGGCCTTCCGCTTCGCAGCACCTGCTTTCTGAGCATCCTGGATGACAGCATCCAGGTCCTTGTGCTCTTCAGACTAAAGACCTTGTACTCGACGCGATTGACGAGACGTAATGCCACGTCCGCCAGTGCGTCCTCCTCGTGTGCTTCCTCTTCCAGACATAACCACTTCAATTAGAAAGTTAACAACAATCACACCCTTAAACCTTTAACATAGACAACTCGGTGAAATCCCTTGACAACCAAATCCGGGCACACGCACCAGCTCACACGATGTCGGTGAAAACTTTTAGTGTAGGAGATGTATAGCGTAGCCAGAATCGGAAGGTCAACCAGGATCTAGGGACCTGGACACTCAGGATGACAATTCACCCTGAATGGACGTGTGTCCTTGTGTTATCCCTTTCGGTTCGATTGATTCGGCGGAACAGTTTTTTCACCGGGAGTTGTCCAGGGTAAATGTATTCCAGGATGTGGGGTGCTACCGACAATTCAGGATCGGACACTGGTCACAACTGGGGAGAGGTTAGTAGAACACGAGAGGAGTTTTCAATCTAGACTAACCTAAATATGCAGAGTTCAATATACGTCCCTAATATGTAACCGTTCTTATTCTTTCGGACCCTTGAACGGTGGGTCTTCTCACCAGTCTCACTTAGGCCAACACACCCATGATACTGGTCAATCCTGGATGCACTCTTTTCTCACGCGCACCACCCTGAATTTCAGGGACTCCTTATCAATCAAATACACTTCCTTTCACTTCTTAGCTATTCTCTACACAAAATCCAGGGGTGATCACTAACAAACCTCCTGAATCGCAGTCGCTAATATGAAATGCGGATACTCACTTACACGGATACCCTGTAACTGGAGTGTGGAATAGTTAGGCCCAACCCAAGCCGCACGATCGCTCTTGGTCCCGTGCTAACTGGAACTTGAAACTTGTTGGGAATCCACACAACGTACTCGTGTGTCGATGAGTCTTTAGTGGTCCTCAGCTCCGGCTCCTCAGCGCGTTCAGTAAGGCAGCTTATCCGCACTTAACTCTTCCATGGCAAATTGAACTCTATTCAAATCTTAACGCCTTACGATCTTCTGTCTTCTTGAGGTCTTCTTCTTGGTTCCCTTGTACACGCATCAGTGATGACGGTGCTTACACATCATGATTTCTTGACTTCAGTATGGTGAGGGCAGACACATCATATGTTGACAGTTCCCGCAGACCTTGCATGTCGATTGATGTCACTACGTCGTGGCGAACAGATTTATGCAGACCTTGATCCTGGGTGTTCACATCCAGGGCGACTTCATCTTGGATGGCCATCGTAACTGGAGTCTTGTAAACGCTCCACATACAATGCCCAATCATTTCCACACATAGTCGTCCAGGGCGAACTCTTGTCAATCCTGGATGTCCTTCATCATTACGGTTAATCCAAGTGGTCATTCGTCATACATCGATTGGCAACACCGCTGGGACGCATGCTGACGCACGCGTAGTTGGAATTGATAGCTGTACCATCAGGGCGGCTCAAGTCAGGACAGGTTGCTACCCCAGATATGTTCTTCAGGGCGCTTCATCTACCTTCCTGGTACACCTGTCGTCAGGGTATCGACGAATCGGACTGAGTGGTTCACTTTATCCTGGATGTTTCCAAATACTGGGCGGTCATTCATCCTGGGTGACTCTTCATCCTGGATGACCACTTCCGAATCTATGGTCCCTGCCTTGAATGCACATCTGCTAGCTCCGTTTCCATCCAGAACGGTCTTTCTCCATGTATCACGCACACTCCAGCTCTGAACTCATCGCTGTCGACCAATCCGCGCGCTACTTCACTCCCTCATTCATCAATCTCTCAAAACTGCAATCCGCATCGTCGACCAATCCGCGCGCTACGTCACTCCCTCATTCATCAATCTCTCAAAACTGCAATCCGCATCGCCACATATCCCTCTCTTCAGCTGCACGTCGATCAATGATGATACCCGCTACTTCTGATGCAGTGAGAGTGTTGTTTATACCGGGGTTCGAGTTTCATGCTACGTGTAAGCGCAGGTTGAAATTTTCATCTTCCGGGAGAAATTCATGTCATCACAAATACGGATTATCTTCAGGTCTCACCAGCTCGGTCACGGCGGGCGAACACCTCAACAGCTGCTTGATAATCTGGTCCAGCGCTTTCAATCAACAGCCCCCGTGTGTTCATAAACTGCTAGCTATACGGATTGTGCGTTGTCATGACCTGATCGATCGTCTCGAGGATATTCTTGTCCAAACCATCTGTCATATCCATTCGGCTTGCTACATGCGCTTGCATATCTGGATCACTGATGTATACTTGCGCATACATTGGACGTCGGTTGGGTGGAGGTAGTAGAGATCCCATGTGGTGACAAACATACCCTTGCACTCGAAAATTGTAGACATCACTTCGATTCCGTGTTATACTTTCGTCGACGTTGTTGTAGGCACGAATTAGTTGCTTGAATCCAGGATTCCGATAGAGGCGTCGTACGTCAACCGGAGGGCAGCGAGCGGCAGGAACACTCACCAATCCCTTACGACAGCAGCTTCCGTCAGTTTCATTTGGAAACTTCCAAGCGTTGCAATGTGAACAGACTCGCTCGTGTTCCTGGGTATCGTCCGTTTACCGGAAAAAAGTAATGACGTCCTCCCGGAATGATGGAGGGGTTAACGTCTTCGTAATAGAATAGGTATTTCTGATACTGACGTGACCTACGCCGAAATCGTTCGGCTTCCTTGTGACGTTCGTGCTCTTTATCTGTCAATGCATTTCGAGCCACTTGGTGAGCAGCTGTGTCTTACTGTTGGATAATGCCACGCTCTTCCTCCGTCATATATTCCCTACGCTCAATGTGCCTCCATGTTTTTTTTACTTCTTTTTTGTTCTTGCTACTCATTCGATAGGTCAGCTCTTCGATTGCTCTGTGCAACTTGATTAGCTTCCCGTAAATCTTCTACTTCAGTTGGATTCATCACCGCTCTGACAACAAGATAGAGACCGGACAAGAGCTCGCGATCACGTTCGACCTGAGCCTCCGAACGGTTAACTCTTTGAAGACGTTTTATCTCTTTGTCTGATTCACGAACAGGAGCTAGTTGAGACGGGTTCATATCAGCCCGTTGGTCTACGTGGCGGAGCGCCATGGTTGCCACTTGATACGGGCACCACTCCAACTGCAAAGCAGGAGTGGGTGTTCTCAAACTTTCCGCGACAACGGCAGATGCCGTAGTAGTCTCCTCATGTGGTTGTCGTGCGATAGCAACAGCTTGTATCGCGTTGGTTACCGCTGGAACGGAGTCCGCATTCGGTTACGCACTTGTCTCGACCTGCTACTTTCTTAAGCGGGTTAAAGCGGCACTGAGCGTTTTCAACCGCTTTCGTCTTGCAGCCGGATCTTCTTGTCCTCGTGAGGCAGCATATTCTTCCCTGACTTGTTTTTCGCTTGTGAACTTGCGCTTTCTCTCCATATTTCCTGTCGAAACTTAACAAACAAAAACTCCACTAGTCAAACCTCTAACCTTCTAAAGAACATACTACAATTCACGTCTCTTGTGTTGATGAACGCACGGTCAGCGGTTCCAGATGCCGCAACAAAAAGATTTCCTTCCCCGAAGAACCTCCGAGGGAGGTCTCAGATTGTCACTAAACAAATGATAACCCATAAGCCCTCAAGTCACCGTCCCCGATGACTCGGCAGGATCTCACTCCATCCTCGTGGCTGTCCGTACGCGCCCTGCCGTGGACACAGAAGCACTGGACTGGAGACAACTCCTATCCAATGTGCCGGTCCCATACACGACCACTGACCGGGATGAGGCAGGTGGCCCGGCAAAGCCGGCTTTTCTCGCCACATGGATCTGCCTCAGTGGCGCGGTTGCGTATAAAACTTCTTATGCCGCTGACGGGCAAACGGCCTCAACTTCCATGCTTAGTCTTCTGATGCATTGGGATGACAATTGTTTGAAAAATGTAGAAAGAGCGAAATGTCTCCAAACCGCTGTCGCGGCAAGACGGTACCAAACTTCCCGGTAGCAGTAACACCGCTCTCCACGGTGGGCCAATGCATTCAGAAACGTTAACGCGGATGAAGCGTTTGAGCTACCAACAAACCAAGCCATTGAACAAGCTCATGAGGTGAAATCCTCTCGAATTTGTGCAGCTTGTTACTCAACGATGTGCGGCTTTTTTGCTTGTCCTCAGGTAATCTCTGCTCTTCTGACTATTGTTGCTCAACCCGTGCTTCAAGTGTCTGCTCCCAGTATACGTTGCTTTCACTTGTTACGTGTCTTCAAAACGCTTTTGGGAGAAAATTGAAGAAAAGTCCAAGAGGTGACTTGCCTAACCTTTCTAATTCTTTCACAGGACCGCAGTATTCGTCGTACAGTCCATCCGAATGCGTATCAAGATTGTAAGACTGTGACGTAGCGCTTGGAGCTTTTGGTTCCGGGCCCGAACGCAAGCGGTGGTTGTGATGCACCAGTTGGATCAGAGTTGGAATGTAAGAACAAAGTTCCCTGTTGATAGACAGCTCCTCCCGAACGGGGCATTTATCCGGGGCCGCGAGCTCGGAGAAAGTTACTATGGGATAGTATGACTCCGGAACTCGGTCAATAACTTCACCTTGTGTACTCCCTTCGAAACGGTTGTTTGGATCAGGGAAAAGTCAACCTGGCTTCCATGTCCAGTTTCCTGTCCGAAGCCGCGGCCAAACGTCTTTGAAGTCCATTCTTTGAGGGCACATGTGTGCTTCACGAAGAAAACGAAGAATGAGTGGCTTTGGCTGCGGGGGAGATCTCGAGGAACCGACTTTGATATTTTTAAAATAATCAGATGATCTTACACGCGTTACTTCAACCCATATGATTTGCCGACCAATATAATTCGTATATTTTTATACGTGGACCAGTCGGGTGTGAGTCAAATATGACGTAGTTCAAATATCAGTTTTGCGGATTTAGAGGTATAGTGAAATCAAGATATCTTTATACCGTCCAGGGCAGCATAAAGTAAATTTCCAACTCTCCGCGTTCAAGGGTTAACTAGTATACGCACAGAACCTAGAATGTAGATTTTGTCGCAGCAGCAGCTCCCATTTTAATACATATATTGTGCCTTTCTGGCGTTTTGCCGTCCATTTGGAAGCAGTTGCGCAGGTGTTTGCAAATCTGTATTGAACTTTCTAATCTGGAGGTATTTAGACTAAAACAAGTTCTAATTTAAGGTCAACCCGATTGGATAAAATAATTGACTGGACAGCTACCACGTGGCTTCATTCACAGACTCGCCAGCTGAAGACTAAGACAACCAAGACGAAGATACCCGGATGAGCACGCCTGCCGAAGACCGAGGATCTCGCGGGTTAAGTAGCCGCAGACACTATGCGCACACATCACACCAGTGTAGCTTAACGGAAGAGTCCCGCGTGCAGGGGGTGGCGGTTCAATTCTTCCGGCTGGTATTATTATGGGTGTGCGCATGCGGCGTCTAGCGATGCAAGAGCCATCTGCGACGGAAAGAAACGAGGAAGAGAAGCAATTATCAGCGGCAGGTGGTGTGTGGACAGCAGACAGCGTTGGACGTGCAGACACGGATGAAAAGCGCTCATAACTGCGGTACTGTATTGTGCTTGTATTCTATCCTTTATTATACCTGACGGTTCTACAGCATTATAGAACAAGAGCAGTTGAGCTGTTCTGGACGCGTATTTGGTGCTGAAGTTGCTATGTATCGGTGGTTGGCGTGACAGTCATGCGCAGACAGCAGAGATGGCGCGAAAATCCATCATACAGCAGGTAGGTGGACAGATAAAGTTACAATCAAGCGGCGACGGGCAGAAACACAAAGTGCACAAGCGAGGAGGCGCATTTGCGAACAGACTGATTTGTAAGGAGGTGCTGCACTTTGAATGGAGATTGCGATCCCGTTACCGACCTCACTAACCTGCCGATTGTGTATAAAGAATGGATCTCCATTGCAAGCTTGCCGTGATAAAGTTCCTCCTTCACCCTCGTTTGTGTTTAATATTGTAGATGACTATCGCGTACTTCGAGCAAAGGTGGAAGAGCATTTTGTGAGCAAGTTGCCAGGTCATTGATGCGACAGTTTTGAGATCTACCTAAAGCCGAACAACAATGCGAAGTAGAAGCAGTACGAAGTACTGCGCCAAGAAAATACAGCGCTAATAGCCCAACTGGAGAAGGTGTGGCACAGAGCAAGACTGCGGCGCCATGGACACGCTGGATTTATGCTCGAATTGTTCGTATATGTGCCTAATCCTGAGACGCAGGTGACATCATTGAGGCGTGCTACCGACGCACGTATTCAGAAACAGATACCCTGTGTCGCTGTCTTTGTTCGTGAGCACCAAGTTGAAGCAGGAACGGCGAGGCAACGATACATGGCTGTCGCTCAAGCTCGACTACCTGACGGGACCCCATTGGAGATACCGGACAACACCACCTTCCGGCAGCTGCAGCACATTGACGCTCAGCAAGATGCTATGGACCGTGCCATGCAGACAAAAAGCGAGCATACTGTATGGTACGTATAAAGTTGCACGGCGTACCTGTTCCACTGCAAGTTCACATCGCCGATTTACGCGAGGCGCTCGGGCTTCCGAGCTACAGTCTCCGGTCACCGTTTCGTGATCCAGCCAGCAGCGAGACACCAGTTCCAGCGGTAGACATCGAGGATATGGAGCACTCAGATGAGCGAGGAGAAGCAATGAAGCAAGACTTGTAGCTGAAACTTCTGTTCGAATTAGGGGTGGATAGTTAATGCCTAGGGCTTGTATCCACAATGGCTATATAGATTCTCTGCAACCTCTTCTTTTTCTTTGTGCATTCATACATTGCGACTCGCAAAACGGCAAGTGGGTCTTCTCGGAAGGCCATATTTGCGTAGCGTTGAATCCACCGCTTGAGAAGCAAAAACCCGACTTCTATCGAGTTCAAGTTAGGGGAATATGGCAGCAAAAAGAACAGCAAAGCCCCTGTTGCATGCACGAGGACTTGCAGCTTCTCATACATATGAATCTTGGCGTTGTCCATGATGACAATGGACCGTGGCAATGGCCATGAGTTTAGGAAGGGGAGAATTCTCTCCTTAAACACATCATGAAAGCCCACACGAGTAAATGTTCCATCCACATCCCCCCTATCCAAAAAAACATGAACATCCATGGCTGCCAAGATGGATACACGCTTTCCACGACTAAACGGAACAGTCACATGAGCTGGTGTATTCCGTTCAGACCACCCGTAGCGACGTAGGACTGATCTACATGTGGTGTCGGGATTTCCAGTGCGCAGGACTTGCCAGCGCGAGTGCAGTGTTGGTGAATGAGACGGACTTGTGGGGGCCGCAAGTTGACCAGGTCCACTGTAGTATGGCAAAAGCTGCTCAACGTATTCCTGTCGCTCTCGTACCACGCTTTCTCGTGCCCGTTTTGTTAAGACTTTTCTTGTCAAATTCAGGTCGAACCGTAGCGCGCGACAAATAGTAGAGTCTGACACGTTGATAGAGTCCTTGTATCGTGTCCGTAATTCACAGCACAATTCTTCAAAGTAGAAACAAGGATGGTTTCCTACATATCCGCGCACATATGCACACACTGCACTGGGCCAGTGTGAGGTCTTGGCCCTTGGCTGGTCCTTCAGAACGTTTCCTGTTGCTCGAAATCTTGTGTACCATCGACTTAAACTACGAACCGATACTGCTAAAACAGTAGCAACTGTCGCAATGTCTACTGAATACACATACATGAGCACGATGCCTCTCCAACGCAGATCTATTGAGTAGGTCATCTTAAACTCTTCTAAACCACCTAAAGTCCGTAATGGCTGGTTGAATACCAGCCATTCGGACTTTTGTCGTTCGCGAGTACTTTCGTAAGGCCTTTTAAGGGGTTAAAAATATCCACTTTGATTGGATAAAATTATTAATTTGTAGCCTCTCACAACTTCAAATTGCCTCCCCCTTTCTTTGAAAAAGACACTTTTTTTAGAAAGGGGTAGACTAAAGAGGCAATTTGAAGTTGTTTCAATCCTTTTGGCAAATCGGCCCTTAAAAGTCTTTAGTCTACCCCTTTCTTTGAAAAAGACACTTTTTCAGGGCCGATTTGCCAAAAGGATTGAAAGGCACAATACTACCAGTGTAGTAGCACTATTTTAAAAATTAGTGTCAACTTCGGAAAATTATATCTCAAAGAGATGGCTACATTTGTATCGATTGGTTGAGGTCGATAAATATGTACAGTGATCAGTTGGACGAGTGAGTGGAGCTAGTGTATCAAAACCCTGCTTGAATAACACATTTGCATAGCAGACTGGTACGGTGCTTAGAAACCGAGTGTCGCGCGCTTGTTTCGGTACGCGAGCTCTGCGTCTGCAGGTTCTGGTGAAGTTGCGCCTGCTCCAGCGCTAGGAGAGACGCTACCTGCTGCAGCTCCGTCGGTAGATCCACTACCTTGCTGCATTAAGTGTGCGTGTGCGAGCTCCAGAACCTTCACCCACTTGAGCATTTCTTCGCGGGTCTTCGCAACCATCCGCGTCTGTTGTGTTGGGGAACAAATCATAAACTCGGTCGGTTTGCCCACTTCCTTGCCGTGAAGTATCTCCAAAGACTTGTGGCTCAACGGGATGGCACCACGCGGCTCACGATCACCCTCCCGCTTGTAATATCGGAGGTATCCATCGGGCTCAATGTTGCACCACCGTTCGCGAACGCCACGCAGCGACATATTGCCAAACGTACCCTTTTCGTTGGAGTGCGTTGGGTGCTTCCGAAGAAGACCACTCATCGTCGGTAGTAAACCTTCTCGAGGGACCTGATTCGAGTCGTGAGACTGCGTCACTGAGCCGATAGACGCACTACTACTGCTTCGGTGACTGCTATTAGGATCAAATCGCTCTGAACCCCTTTGAGCACTCGCCAAATGTTTGATACTATGAGAAGAGCGGACACCACCGCCCAAGGACATCCTGCTGCCACTAAAAGAGCCTCGGATAGCACCGCTAAGCGATGCTCGAGAACCACCATTTGACCTCCTTGGGACGTCTTGCACCGTCGGCGGCCCGACGACCGATGGTCTCACGTACGGTTCTTTACTTTTGGCTGCCACACTGAGCGTTCCGTTTGTCAGCGCCTGGAACTGATCCTGCACGATCTTCATTTCGTCCTTCAGTTGCAATCGTCGCCTGCTCAGCTCATTCTTACGTGCATCATCCTTCTCACTTGCAGCCTTCGCAAGCTGGACAACGGTTTCGTGTAACTGCGTTTGAAGCTTTACCAGTTTGTTCTGCAACCGTGTCGACTCCGAGGTACGTTCTTGAGGGGGCTCATCAATATCAACAGAATCAGTTGATGAATCTGTGTGCTGTAAGGCAACTTTCTTGCCCTGATCGACATCGAAGAACACTTGCAACTCGTTCTCCATTCGTCGCATCTCATCCAGCGCTGTCTTTAAATCATCCTTGAGATCTGCCCGACGGACCGCCAGATTATCAGCCTGCTGCTGATCTCCGCTGCTTGCTGCCTTCGCTATTCCAGCAATAGTTTCCCGCAAATTCTTCCGCAGTAATGTAATCTTGTTCTCCGAAAAAATTAGTTGAGGCGGACGCTCACCACTAATAAACGCGTCCTCACGTTTGACGGCCGCAGCAGCCACGTCCATCTGCTTCTGAAACTGGTCGATCTCTGACTCGACAAATTTACTTCGCTCTTCTTCCAATTTGATATCTTCTTCCAGATGATCCCGTTGCGCCTTGACCTTCTCCAGAAGTCGTTCGCGAGCATCCTCGGCACGAGTATCAATTGATCCTCGACGCACCATTGACCCCAGAAACGCTGGTGAGAAGAACTTGATCTCGTGTTGGCTATTCAGGTCCACATCAAGGTCTCCGTACTCGTCCAGCTCTTTTTGCAATTCATCCAGTGTCTCTTCAATTTTGACACGAGATGCCTGCAGCTCGTCATTCTCAGTAATGATCTCAGTTACTTCTTTCTCCAGTTCTGCTGATCTTTGAACCAACTCTGCTGTCCGTATCACCTCTTGCGATTCAATGGCCCCGGCCGTTTGTTTACCCAACTGAACAATCATTTCCTCAAGTGAAGCAGTCTCTTGGATCAAATTTTCACGCTCTTTCTCCAAAGATTCTTTGTGTTGTTGCTCCTTTTCGATATGAGTCTCCATCACGGCACATTTCTTTTCCATCTCAAGATGGTTCAGGTTCATGTGATGCTTCGTCGTTGCCCATACCTGTTTGTGAAGTTCCGACGACACCAATATCTGGAAATACTCCATACGCAGCGAGTTCTGCATTACTCGTGCTGCGCGAGCCTCCTTTACTTCTTCTGTCTCTTCGTGTGGAATTTCTTCTTCAACTCGGCCTACAATACCTTTTGAGATATCTGCAAACTTAATGCGGACAGGGCGTATCATTCTAGCGAGAAGTTCCAACACTTCTGAGTACGTGTACCCAGCTAGCGAAATTCCATTCATCATCGTCACACGCATATTCAATTCAAGTCGCTTTTCAGGCTTGACACTCCAGTTATAAATCTCTGCAGGACTTGCCATACCATTTGGCAGTTTGTAAATTTCGGCAATATGGACCTGGAGGTCTGTAAACACTGTGCCAGGAATACCAGCAATTTGCTTCAGGTTAAGTCCAAGCCGACCTGGTCCGAATGTCACCTCGATTTCATGCACCCATTTGTAAATGACACCAGTTTTCATCGGAGGACGCAACCATTGCGTGTGACCATAAGGAGATACATAGTACGTCTTGCCGTCATTTGTTTTACTGTGTCGCGTAGACCAGCCTTTAGGCAAGGCCAAAATTTCACCAGACTCCAGCACTTGGACCGATTCGCAAGGAAGTTTGTTTCGGATCTTCTCAAGTATCACCTCCAAATTTGCATCAACAGGGACAGCTTTATCAGCAGGTTCTGCTACTGCCGTGATTATCGCGTGCTCACCTTCTTCCTCAGCACCAGTTTCTTGAGTTTTTTCTCTGTTTTCTGTCGAGTTTTGCTCTAATGCGTTTGTGTCAGCTTCCACTACGATATAGCTATTCTCATCATCAGCATTTGCATCTGAGGCAGCGACAAGCAGATCCGGCATCGCGGCTGGAGACGCTAGTTCAATCTGGGGAAACTGTACAGCTCCATCAGGCGTTGCCACTGCTCCGTCGTCAATCAAGTTGTTCCCCACAACGCCATTAGCTGGCACTCGCACCTCGACGACAGGTTCTAAAGAAGCTTCAGCATCAATCGACAACACAGGCGCCTCCCCTTTGTCTTCCGTTGCCGTTGATTCTTTCACAAACGCAACAGTTTCAGGTGTTGCAATGTTGGCGGCTTGTACACCTTCAGCAGCAGTAGCTGTTTCGTCTGTTGCAGCCTCCGCAGCTTCACAATCACTATCAGCACCTGGAACAGAAGGAGTGTCTTTCTTCCTCGCTTCAGCTTCACACTTCTCCATTGCAGTTTCCTCTACAGTATTACCTTCAGCTGCTTCAGCCGCTTCTTTTTCCTCTGGTGTTGACGGACACTCGACCAGTTTGCTGTCACCTTCAGCAGCGCCGTTCTCCGCTTCTATTGCATCATTTTCCTCCGCAACTTCAACCTCCATATCTCCTTTATCTGCTGCTTCTTCTGGTGGCGTCTCCGTTCCCTCTTCTACTTTTGTTGGAGTGTTCTCACGCTCAGCGTCTGCACCATCTTCACTATCGATTAGAATCTCACCTTCTACAGACTCAGGCGGCGGCATGGCCTGCGCCTCAGACTCTGGTGGCGCGTTCTGCTCCATGTATCGTTGTCTGCGGTGGCCTCGTGGCGGCGCCTTGCGTCCGTCCTGCACGTTCCCGCGTAGCTTAAGGCCGCTTCCTCAATGTAGGCTCCCCCAAAATCAAGCTACGCGCTAAGTACGAAATACTGTACTGTAGACTTGTCGCTGATTATCCAGATGATACCGGAACAGATTCAACTAGGATAGGATACTAGTAGTACAACTGTACGTAGTACATGTATACAGGTACAAGTGCACCTTTGGCTTTAAAGAAGCGTGGATGCTACAATAGTGCACATGCGATTAGAATAGAGGTAATTACGGCAGAAGGATTCCTGCCAAAGTAGGCTTCACAACCTAAAGTTCGTTGGTTTTGTGAAATAGGCTACGAGACAATGAAGCCAGATGCAATCTGAATCATGTTGAACGGCGTGTTCAACGCGATTGCTATCGGATACCACCCACAGCCGTTCAGGACCCTCACCACTGACCAGCTTCCTGAAAACGCACGCAGCAACACCCATATCGCAGCATTAGACCTGCGGAGCCTCCACCATGTAAAAGCCCTCACTGCACTCGCTGCCCTTGGACTGCAGCTCCAATGCGCGGCTGTTGTCGACAACCTTCTCAGGTGAGACAGCAACGACGTGACGTCGAGCACTGCGTGTTTCGCGAATGAATTCGCACAGCGAAATCTGGGCCAAGTCATCGGCCGAGAATTTCTTCTTCGGACTCTTCAGCACCATGATCTTCGTGTTCAGTCGGAGGTTTACTTCGGCTGAACAACACACGACGTTAGATGGCGATCATCCATTGAGCAGATTAGGACCAACGCACTTCGTGATCGCACGCCGTAGAACTGGCAAACGCTGTGAATAATCAGTCGATGAAAGGCCGAGTCCAGCAACGGCAGTACCAACCGTACATCCTTCTCGCTCGCTTTCATCAGCTCAACAGGGTGCTTTAGCATACGGAGCAGCGGTGCAGCAACTTCCAGCTCTGATGGAACCTCACGCCACTGCAGCAACGTTTAGCGACTATTTAGCACGATGTGGAAGCCACATGTTCCACGTTGCCGCAATACCATACCTGGATGAAGTGCAAGACTACACATTCAACAGCTTCAATAAATGGCGCAAACGAGCTGAATGACCGCAACATCAACGTCCGTGCACGGCGGTCTACCCGAGAAAACATTTGCTCCGCCTCTACATTCACCAGCGTCAGACTTGATACAATTTACTAAACAGCAGCAGGAGTAACTAACCATTCCATTCATCCTTTCGGTGATTGCGTGGAGCATGCGATCTGTTGTTGTCATGCGCTTCTCCTTTGCGGAAGGCCGTCTGGAGCTCTTCGTTCTGCGGTTCTGCCAACTTCTGAAAGTTCGATCTGACATTTGTCAACACCGTTAATCCAGCGCAAAAAATAATACAACTGCAATGTACCTCCACTCCACATTGATGTCCATGTGCTCCATCAAGTCTTCCAGGCGCGTGGATGCTGCTCTGTTGCCAAAGTGGTGGTCTACCGTACAACGTCAGTGTCGCACCTAGAGCTTCCTCCTATTATTTCTCACCGTTGAACCAGCGCTGCTGCTTGCGGACGCCCACTGGCAGTTCATTGGGCTTGGATAGGTACCCAGCCGAGCGGATCGGGTGGATGTTGATCAGCCGCTTGCTGCGCGCCAGTGGAGACTCGTTGCCGCGCCTCTGTCGCGTGCGCGCGCTAATGGAGCCGTTTCCGTTGCTGCCGGAGCGCTCCACGCCCGCGATGAGACTCTTCTGGCACTCGTCGGCGGCGGCCGCTTCGGTGCGCAGGGGCGCGATGGGCCCCTCGCCCCAGGCCATTTCCAGCTCCAACTCGCTGCCACAGAGCGAACTCACCTCGGAGTCGCTCGCATCTGACGCTTCGGTCGATAGTTTACGCACGTGCTCCGCCATGTCTCGTTTCGGGTGGGCGGGTGCTTAAGCTTCTTGGAATGGAGTGTCGTCGCCAGAAGAAAAGACCATCACTCAGCGTAAACAATGTTAGTCAAAAAGGTATTGAGATATGCAAGTTATAAATTTACGGAGTCTTAACATAAGTACCCTGTATATTTGCATTCCTTTAACGCTATCATAAATACAAGCTCCTCACTGTACCCTATCCGAATCAACTGTGACCGATGTTGACGTCGAGCGCGTCGGTGCTGTTATTGGACAATTCGCCTACCGCGCCCATGGCCATGGACCTCACGGCAGAAGACGACGACCTGCTAAGCTACTTCCTGGCGGCCGATGTGGCGGCTGAACACATGCCGCTGACGCGTCCAGACGCAGAGCCTAGCGCCGTCGCGGCGGAGACCTTTACGCTTGGGCAGACGGCTCCTCTGGCGCCGGAACGAGCGTTCGGTAGCGACCTGACGCCCACTGCAACGCCCGCCAGCGCCCAAGCCGCCCCCTCCTTTCCACAGACGCCCAGCAGCTTCACCGAGAGCTCCTTGATTCGGCCGAGCGCGAACGATGACGAGACGTCGTCCACCACGGGAGCCCTGGACACGGACGAGAAGCGCCAGCGACGACTGGCCAGGAATCGCGAGTCCGCGCGTCAGAGCCGCCGACGCAAGAAGCAGTACTTAGAACTACTGGAAGAGAAGGTGCGCGCTGTGGGTGGAGGCTGCGAGATGAGATATTGATGTAGTTTGGCAGGTCTCGCAATTGACGGAGAGCATTGACACGACGCGCGCGGCTCATTTAGAGCACGCGGATGAGGCGCTAAACCAGGTGCGGTCGGATATTTTGAAGAGTCTCGCGGACGACCGTAAGAATGGTGGCACGGAGGAGGTACGGACGTTCAATCTTTTGGGTATGTGACGAGTTCCTGACGGGTGAAGTGCTGAAGTCTGTGCAGGAGAAGATTCGACAGGGCATCATGCTCATTCAAGAGCGATTTGGCCCGAATAGTGTGGTGCGTGGATTTGAGAGTGTCAGATATGGACGATTGCAACTGATGGTTGATGTAGGAGCGGCTGGCGGTGAAGGACTATAACTTCCGTCAACTTGACAACCTGCTGCTGCCTCCATACTGCCGATTCCTGTTGTGGCTCAGTATCCAGGATGAGTCGTTCTTCGAAGAGACTACCGGAATGGGATCGAAGAACGCTAGTGATGCACCGGAGAAGAAGAAAACGCCCGTTATGGTAAAGAAGGACACACTCTGGTCTACACTGACGAGCGACCTCGCACTTACCTACGAGCAGGATGAGAAGCTGAAGTCATTGTACAAGTACGTTGACACTCAAATGCAGGCACAGGTCCCTTTTCTAATGCGGCTATGATGTGGCAATATTACAGAGCAAGTGACACAAAACACAAATCGGAACGTCGACGGGTGGCAATGGCTGTGGTGAGTGTTAAATTGGAGCTGTACAATTGCACTTGATACTTACTGGACATGGTGCACGCTTGTCAACAGACATATTTAAAGAAGCTGAAGAAGAGCCTTGAGCAACGCTCAGAGGCGGTTCAGCGACAAACAGAAATGCTCCACTCGATTCTGACACCAGAACAATCGCTCACATATCTGCGATGGGTGGATGCCAACCAGGACCGACTACCGAACTTTGTAGACAAAACGCTGTCGGTGCCGAACACAGGTGGTTCCGATGCGGTGCGTGCCATCTTGAAGAAGGACGATCGCGATCTCACGGTGGAGGACGTGACAGCGCTGCTCGGAGAGCTGTAGACGTGGTCAGCGTATCCATCCCCTTTTTGTTCGGTACCTCGCTATTCTCAAGACTTCGTAGTCGACTGAGGTGGCCAGCCATTTGTCACTTTCACATCGTCTAAGCTGCAGAGTAGTCAATAGCCAATACTGCAAGTACTTTGTGCTTAATGAATTCCATTTTAACAATCGCAGCATAATTCACCGTACTACATGTAGATGCACGTATTTTGCGAGACAGTCTTGTGATTCCGTCAAACGAAATGGTCTACGTTGGCAAAGGTTGATCACATAACATGATTAAGATGACGGACGTTGCGGCATCCATGCGCCTTCACCAAGGCTGAAGAACAGCATGAGCTTTGAAGTTCACAATCCATATTAGGTACGCTGTTCACTTTTCAATTTTCTGTCTTAAGCTCAAACGACCATGACTCCATCAACTCCCAAGCTTTTCACGCCTGTAACTCTCGGTGGCAAGAACTTCATCCATCTGAAGCACCGAGTGGCAATGGCCCCTTTAACTCGTCTTCGTACTGGTGCTGAGGGTGCAACAAAAGACTATGGGCGTCGAGTACTATTCCCAACGCGCAGCCGACGGTGGACTCATCATCACGGAAGCCACCGACATCTCCAAGCAAGGTCACGGCTACAACGGTGCTCCTGGACTTTACAACCAGGGACAAGTCAAAGCGAGGAAAACTGTCGTCAAGGCCATTCACGACAGAGTGGCAAGGTTTTGCGCAACTCGGGCACATCAGTCGTGTAGGTCACCCCCTAAACCAGCTCAATGAAGGACTACCCGTGTCAGCCAGTGCCACCAGCATGGAAGCAGTTAGCAGCCACGCTATCACCGCACAAGGCCGCAAAGACCACGTGACACCCCGTGCTCTGGAGGCGACAGAGATTCCCGGTATTGTGGAGGACTACAAGACTGCAACCAGAAATGCTCTATCCGCGGGCTTTGATGGTGTCGAACAGCATTCTGCTAACGGATATCTGCTGGAACAATTCTTGTGCGACAGCACCAATAAGCGCACGGACAAATACGGCGGCTCGATCGAGAATCGTGTGCGCTTCCTGTTCGAAGCACTGGAAAGCATCCTTTCGGTGGCGAATTCCAGCAAGGTTGCTATTCGTCTCTCACCTAAGGTGAGTCACCTTACGGAATCACCTTTGGCTGCACGACTCGGATCCGCTTGCTACTTACGGATACGTGATCCGAAAGCTGAACGACTTCGATCTGGCCTACCTGCACGTGGTCGAGCCATTTGGTTGAGAAGTCACCGGTCCGCTGGTACTGGAAGGCGGCATCTCACCTGTTTTTCGGCCCATGTACAAGGGTGTTCTCATCGCTGCTGGTGGCTTTGACCGTGCGAAGGTAATCACTGGATGACATCATCGCGTTTGGACGGGACTTCATCGGAACTCCCGACATCGTGGAACGTCTGAAAGCGAATCAGCTGCTCAACGAGTACTATCGGAAAACTTTTTATCCACAGCCCAACGACCCGCTAGAGAAGGGATATCTCGACTATCCGTTCTGGCAGGAGAAGTAGGCATGCGTCGGGCGCTTGTGAGGCTCACAAGTTGCGAGCAACCGTATTTTTGTCTGGTTGAGTCGGAACACAAGATGGCTTAGCACCGAAATTAATTAAACCCCTATTCAATCAAGAGGACGCTTTTCATGTTGGGATGTTGCAAGCGTACCGTCGGTATTAGGATAGAACGTATTCGGCTGCTGTGATGCGGTAGTGTGATACTTCGGCTGTTTGGTGCGGTACAAGCACCCGTCCCGAGACTCACCACGCGGTCTTCTCCGCCACTGTTGATAAGAGGTGAGCCAATCTTTCTTCTCACTTGCCGATTTACTACGGGGCCCTCAGTAGCTTCGTCCAAGTCAACAACCAACACATTTGCCATCGACTACAGGATGAACAAAGGGTTTCACACCGAGACACCGGCCAAGCCTGCCGAAGTTCCGTACTGGGAGCAACCACACACATCGTCAACTAACGGAGCGGCGAAGGATCTTGAGAGCGACGACGGATTGGCAAGAGGTCAGTGGGAAGTCGGGTTCTGCGACTGCTTCACGGCTCTTATATAGCTGTTTCATGGTCACATGCTGTTCGTGCATCTCGATGGCGCAGATCTCATCACGACTTGGTGTCACCTCGTACTCGAACGCTCTCATCGCCTGTTTGGCCGTGGTGATTACGGAATTCGTTGTCGCTGGAATAGCTTCAAATGCAACTTCCAACAGCTTCACAGTTGAGACCGACTACACCAACCACGGGACCTCGTACAACTACTCAACTAGTGGTGGAAGTGCAGGTCTGCTCATCTACCGCACTATCATGATCGTGGTACACGTGGTGTTTGCACTCTTCGTGATGTACCTCCGCAAGAAAACCCGTGATCGATTCCAGATCCCCGGTAACACTCGCGACGACTTCTTCGCTTCGCTTTGTTGCTCATGCTGCGTTCTTGCTCAGATGGCGACACACATAAAGAGTTACCAGCCTGGTAGCTGCGACTTTGGCACTGTTGCCGACACACTGCCTGCTTACTCGGAGCTGTAGGTTTCTCCTCGTGTCACGTTTGTTATAGTTTTTCAATTCACAATCAATTGTTGCATCTTCCTTTATCTGGATGTTCCTCGCTCGAAAATTGACTGTAGTGGGAACAGTGTCGAAATCCAATTATGCACAACATGCCATCGCGAAAACGTTATTTGACGAATTCTCGAGTACAACAATGAACAATTCCTTTTATGTATCCTCCGTGTACTCACTCGCAATGAGTAACTCGCCTAGGGCCTCACGTGCCTTCAAACCGAGTCTACGTTGGGTTTTACCACACCGAACATGTTCCAGTTCGCTATCTCGTCCACGTTTGCGCAACACACTTTCCAGCTCACGAAAATTCTTGTACTTGGTAGACAGACCGACGGTCTTAGCGGTGCTAAGTCCGGGTGCTTGCAAGAGCATCCGCTGGAAAATCTCGCGTACAGTGAATTGATTCTTCTTACGAAACTGCGAGTTGAACGGGGCAAATGTCTGAGGTGGTAGACAAAATATCCGTGCGAAGTTATCTGCATCAAAGGTGCTTGGAGACAGTAGGTGCGAAGTTGCAGGTTTGGTTGCCCTCGGATTTGGTGGGAATTTAGCCAGAAGTCGTGCATACACGCGAGCAAGAAATGCCACAGTCTCGTCAGCGTTTTGGCACTGCTGAACGAAAAAGTTGTTTTGCACCTGAGTACGACCCATTGCCGTATGAAGGCCACTTGTACGCACTGTGGTTGTCTGAGTCAGAGAACCCTCGATGAGATAGATAACATGGACGTCACCACAGTTATCGCGCACAGTAGCCAATCGTGTTTTCTGTTCGAAGAAACGACGGTCGACAATACTTCCCGACAAGTCATGTACTTCTTTCCGCTCGACGATGACGCTCAACATGAATTCTTGTGTCTCTCCACCAATCCGGTGTCGACGCGCGATCCACTGGACATCCCCCACACCAAGCACACGCACCTCACAGTTCACATTCCGCTCCAGCAGCTTCCGTTCCAAAATGCGAGGGTTTCGTCGCTCAATAATCTCGCGGTGATCCAACACCAGTACCAGCTCCCACGAGTCTGTCTCTCGAATCAGATCTTCAGGAACAGAGTGTTTCCTGCTCACGACTTCAGGATCCGGTTTCGGTGCCTGTTCAATCACCTCAGCTGAAATCTCCTCGTCGGAATTTTCCAGCTCAACGTACGTCCAATTAGGACTCGACGGCCGTTGCCGAACCACTCCACCTGTCGATCTTCCTGCTCACGACTTCAGGCTCCGGTTTCGGTGCCTGTTCAATCACTTCAGCTGAAATCTCCTCGTCGGAATTTTCCAGCTCAACGTATGTCCAATTAGGACTCGACGGCCGTTGCCGAACCACTCCACCTGTCGATGTCTGTTTCTTCTTGGCACTACTCGACGCACTCTTACTAGCAGCAGGGACAGCTGCATCTGTATCAGTAGTTGATCCTGTTAGTGACCCTGGACACAATTCTGCACTACGTTGGCCCTTCTCCGTCAAATAATAGTAACCTGAGTTCGACCTTTTCACCACTTCATGTGTCCCGCTCAGTGATGCGAGACACGTCCTCAATTTACCACTGTTGCCTTCGTACTGCAATAACAATAGCAAGAAATATTAGTCGCAAAATCACTACAAGTATAACTTAACGAAGCAACTCACTCCCGCGTCCACCATCCTCTGTAGCAACGAATCACTCGCCATTGCAGCGTCTTCATCAACTGCGAGAGCTGCTTGCAGCACCAACAGCACGAACCAAGGCTCTACAATGTACGATAGTACTCAATATCATCAATAGTCTCTAAAAACTTCAAATTTGCGTACGTTTCTTGTATGCAGGCGCATAGTCCTTCGGTAGCCGTTCAGACGTTTCTAACGTGGCATTTCTGGTCGATTTCTCGGTTTGTACGGAGGATACAGACGTCGCAGGCGGTGCAACCGATAGCGTTCGTCTTCGTCCATCTGCTGCTAGGACTCCTCTTTTCCGCAAGGTGCTGTGGATCTGGTTGGCTATATAATTGCCAATGTGTTTCAACTTCTTCGCCTCACCAGCGCTCCGAATAACGTCAGGATACGCCCGTACCGAACCGATTGCACGCGCATAGTTAGAAGACAGATGTGACGACTCACGTACGCGGTTCTTGAGTGTCAGGAGGTCCTCTACGAGCGGATCATTGGCTGCATTTACGCAGCCTTGCGCACTTCGGGTCATTACCACACGATATGCAAAATGCACTGTCCAAACAGTGACTTGTACCTCGATTGAGTGACTTTTGCTGTCAAATCTGCCATTTGAAATTAGAAAAGTCGACAAATAAATGCGACGCTTTGACGCCGACAAGGAGAACCGCGTGGCTGCCAGCTACCGAGCCGCGATCAAGCCTAGGATCGCCACCGCCTCTGGCGCTATGAAGCGACCGCATAACCAGGCAGACGCGCGATACCCGCGCAAAGCGGGAGACCGACCAACTGCTCGACGACCCGAGACTACGTATCTCCAAGGCACCGGCTCCGGCTTCTACAAAGCTGCATCGACCAAGAGTTCCAGTCAAGACACAGCCAAAGCGGAAACGGAGAGGAAGACATGGAAATTGAGCGATTTTGAGATCGGCAAACCACTGGGAAAAGGCAAGTTCGGCAACGTCTACTTGGCGCGAGAGAAACAGTCCAAGTACGTGGTGGCACTCAAGGTATTGAACAAGCAGCAGCTCATGAAATCCAGTATGGAGCACCAGCTACGCCGGGAGATCGAGATCCAGTCCCATCTGCGACACAAGTCCATTCTGAGACTCTACGGCTACTTCTATGACGCCAAGAGAGTGTATCTCATCATCGAGTATGCGCCGCAGGGAGAACTGTACAAGAAACTGATGAAAGCGGGTCGCTTCTCGGAGAAACAGTCGGCACTGTACATCCAGGAGATGGCACGGGCGCTAATCTACATGCACAGCAAGCACGTGATCCACAGAGATATCAAACCCGAAAACCTGCTCGTGGGCTTCAATGGCGAACTCAAGATCGCAGACTTCGGGTGGTCGGTGCACGCACCGTCATCTAGACGTACGACGCTGTGTGGGACACTGGACTACCTGCCACCTGAGATGATCGAGAACAAGCCACACGACGAGAACGTGGACGTGTGGACTCTCGGCATCCTCATGTACGAGTTTTTGACGGGTGCACCTCCGTTCGAGACGGAAAACACGAAGGAGACGTACCGCCGCATTGCGCACGTAGACCTCAAGTTTCCGAGCTATGTGTCGTCCGAAGCTCGAGACCTGTTGATGAAGATCCTGCGGCATGATCCGCAGCAACGCATCCTGTTGGAGCGCGTCCTGGAACATCCGTGGATCGTGCAGCATCGCGAGTCGGACGCGTAGTGTACAGGTACAGTAGTAGTGAGTGTAGACTATTCCTTGCACATGTGTCTGTCATACAGCTAAATTGCTCAGTCACGACTGCTTCTGTTCAAGATGTTTAAGGGCTTCGGCTGCTTCCTCCGCCTTCCGCTTGGCTTCCTGCATCTCTTGGCGATGCGCGTCTGCGATCTTCTGATAACTCTGGGGCAACTCGAACTGCTTGGCGAAGCCTTCCGCCTGCGAGACACAGCGTCAGTACATGCGAGAGTGTCGGAACGATTGCCACCATTACCTGCTCGTCCAATGCCTTCTTCTGCTGTCCAACTGTGCTCTGGAACGACTGGAACACTTGGGAGCGCTGGGCGTCGCTCTCCGCCGACTGAAGCACCTCCTGGTTGAGTTTCCGGAGCTCTGTCAGCTTCGTCTGCACCTCCTGATGCGCTGCTCGACTGCGCTCGTACGTGGATCGGTTGGTCTGGCGGATGATGTACGTCGAGTCCTCGACAATCTCGCGCACCATTCGCGACGTCTGACCGCCCATTGTGAGTGTGTTTAGTTTGATGAAGTGAAGTGTAGTGGAATGATTGCTGTCTATGAATGTGTGGCGCACATCACTTTCTTAAAAAGCGAAAAGTACTGGAGATGGCAGCTTATCTGCAGGAAATGATGAACCGTAAGTGTCTATTGTCTAAGCTGTAGAAGACGGTGGAAGACCGTTGTTAGCTAGTTATATGGAGGTGGTCACACTGATTCTATCAAAACTGATTGGGTCGTCTAACTGTTGTTATTTACTGGTAGAAACCATTTCAGTGATCACCAACGACGGCCGTAACATCATAGTACGTTGAAATTCTGCTATTTACCCGTTACACTACATTCTTGGGATATAAGACCGACGGAGTTGTGTGTATATGCTCTGGCTGATGCAGGGTGTGCTTAAGGGCTTTGACCAGTGCGTGAACGTGATTCTAGACGATAGCTTCGAGCGCGTCTTCTCGCTTAAGGAGCCGGTGGAGGCCGTGGAGCTCGGACTCTACATTGTGCGCGGCGACAACATGTACGTGCTTGTGTGGTCAATTTTTAAGGTGCAGCTACTAATGTTATCGGAACAGTTCTGTGATCGGGGGCGTTCCTGAAAACATTCGAGAGCAAGTAATCGATGACCAGACGCGCGCGGCCCCCCTAAAGCCGCTGGTTCATTAGCATAAGCTTAATATACTCGATGTGAACTTGCGATATGATGTAGTTTCTAACTTAGTAGGATGGTGATTGACGAACCTGTTGCCATGAGCATTATTTTGTTCTTGAATGACTTTTTTAGGTAGCGAAGATGAACACGTTCGGTTTTACCACCTAACATAGACTCGGTTTGAAGGCACATGAGTCCTTAGGCGAGTTACTGCCTGCGAAGGAGTACACAGAGAATATGTTTTAATAATACTAACATCATCGGAATTTGTGATAAATGGTCGCGCAAAATGTATCGAGCATAATCACACTTTCGATATAATAATAATAATAAAAAACAGGTACCATTTGTGATAAATGGTCGCGCAAAATGTATCGAGTGTGATAAAGCATAATCACACTTTCGATATAATAATAATAATAAAAAACAGGTACCATACTGAACTCAAAAATTATACATGTAGTGCAATTCGTAGATTTCCGGCCAAGTGTGATTCAGTTTTATCACGGCATTTCTGAGAACCTGACTGGTCAAAAATAACAATTTGACCAATAAAATAAGGGTATTGCTGACCAAGTCAGCTATCACTATCACCAGGATCGAAAATGGGGCCGAAGCAGAAGCGAAGACCAGTGGGGAGCATTTCTGCAGCTAATGCAAGCTTGATAGTCAAAAATCTACAGTCCAAGCGGACGAACGAAAGCACAGAACTTACGTACAGCTCTAAAGTAAACGTTATGACACGCTGGCTAACATACAACTACCCTACAAGCATAACTGACGGCAATATCACGATCCTTGTGCCCAAGGATGCTGTGCTGCAGTTTTTTGGGGCTGTTTGTGCCAGAGCACATGACCTGGATGCGTCTCGCTCACCGCTACCACTTCTGCACACGGCTCGCTCGCCGCTACCACTGTTTCTTGCAGCTCGCGCGGCGTACCACATCTGCTCGCGGCTTGCACGGCGTCACAACGTCTAGTTGTGACTTTCACGGCGCCACTACGTCTACTTGCGGCATGCACGCCACCACCATGTCTGCTCACAGCCTGCAACTCCTCAGCGTGACCGCCTTCAACAAGTACACCGTCAGCACGGCTGTCCTCCAAACGGTCATCTCCTACTCGCTCGTCTGACGTGGAGCGACCACGGAAAATCCGATCAAGTGTGACTAGGAGCCGGATGATCGATTGGAAGGCGAAGATGGGTGCAAGGCGTGTCGCACTTGGTGTGACGAACACACCAGTTGAAGTTGGCTGCGCAAGCCGAACCCTACCCTACACCTCGATCGTCGATCAACGAGAAAGACTTCGATCATCGATCATCGATCATCGATCAACAAGAGGCGCTTCGATCA
>NBNE01000310.1:0-26321 GCA_002215365.1 Phytophthora megakarya
AGTGTGGTCGGGGCCAATCCTCTAAGCTCGTGCGTCTTGACTGGGTACTGCCAGTTGCTGCTGGTGATGGTGCGGGCGAAGGTGGGAATGACGCTGTTGACACCGAGGACGGGGAGTGGTGCGAACGCATGCTGAAGTCGGCGATGAGGTCTTTTGGCTCTGGCTGTCTAGTTGATGAATGACGGGAGTGGTCAACCAACGATTTTTGACCAAATCCTTTGACCAGTGCATAACTGAGCGTTGACCAATTTTTGCGATGACCCGAATATGATCCATTTAAAATCCTTCGGCGATGGCGAGGTGATAACCAGGATTGACGATTCCTCATCCTCTTCAGCGTGTTCTAGGAGTGTCTGGATATCTTGTGCAGGAAATACACGAGCATTCATCGCGAACCAACTCGTCATGTAGGCGTCTTCCCCACATAATCAAGTGGACGCACAATGCAAGTTGCGACTTGTCCTTGAAGTTAGAAGTGACGAAAATGTTGTTCACTGCGAATGAGCTCATTAGTTCGTAGATTCCAATTTCAGGCCAAGTAATCAGGCGCTGCAACAGAATTCTTGGATAATAGAACTGCAGATCCCAGTCGTCTTACGAATATTACCTCGAAAACAATCAGGAACGTCCAGACGTTCCTGATCCAGCTTAGTCAACCAAATCCTCGATGTCTCCTTCCCCAGTCGTGATAAAATCCTTGAACAATTCTGATTGCCAATTTAGCTCACTGCCAAGTCTCTTCTCTTTCAGCCTCTTGCTAAGTGCATCATAGCGTTGGCTGCTTTGCTCCAAACCCTCCTTATCTGTTTCCTTGAAGCCGATAATCTGGATGTACCACGGAAACCCTGATGCTAGCGTCTCAAGGAAATCATTTGTCTCCTTCTTCTGCTTTCGTCTAGTTTTAATCTTCTTCTTCCTCTTGCTATTCGCTGCCACACATCTCAGCTACTCCATCTTCGACCCACACTTCTCAATCATGAATGTTTCTAGTGTAATCCGGCAGCGTCGTCGGACCACCGAGTTCGGATTGTATGTAACGGAGATCCTGTTCTCTCACCGCTTACTTACTTGTCCTTCGCTTGCTGCTTTGCACCCAGCCCCTTTTGGCCTCGCACTCGCGACAATAATGGTGATGGATGGGTTGTCATTTTCGCATCGACAGCAAATTCCGGTTCGCATTGTTCGTAACGGTCGCCTGCATCTTGGTGAGCGCCTGGTTGTTGAGAAACGAAAGGATTTCGTCGTGAATGTTCTCGTTGACAATTGCGAACTTGTAGGCACGGGTCTTCTTGGTTGCAGCTTGGTCGTGGGCTTGTTTCTTCGGCATTCCGCAAATGGAGGGACCTGTGAACAGTTTGTCGCAAATACTTGCAAGCGGAAGTGGCGACTTTTTTCGACGATGAACGTGGCCATTCCTCGTCTGGGCATTGCACTAGTGGTCGCTTTAGAAACAGTGGCGAACTCTCATCCAAACACCGTTAGAAACATCCATCAATCGAATTGGTGACACTCTGTAATGAGATTTTGATATGACCGAACGATATGACGTCATATCAAAAGTGGCATATGGTCCACTGGAATATCGATAGTCGCCAACCAGCTCACCATGTCGGCGCCCTCGTCCAGCGCGGCCCCTGCGTCGCCCCATCCAGCCGTTGCTAGCTCATCCTGTCCGCCTACGTCTTCTTCAGCTCCCTCCGCGTCCAACTCGCGCGTCCAGAGCGCCTCTCCCTCTTCCCCCTCACTCTCCCTTCATACACGTTCCGTCGGGGGAGCGAACGCCCATGCGGCGAGTGCTGCAACTTCGTGGACCAATCAGTGGTCGCCTTCTACGGCTCTGGACCAAGCGCGGACGGCCATGAAGCAGTCGGGATCAGATCTGAACCCCTTGAACGCGCGCTACCGGCCGCTGCAACTGCTGGACGACGAAGACAGCGACGACGAGTGGCAGGGCGAGGCCCGAGGGGTCCCGAGCTTCATCGGCTCAGCTTCTGATTCCTCCTCAGCCTTGGAGGCCGCCTCCATCCCATTGGCTCGCTCGTTACTAGAGCGCGAGCGGATGACGTCGTTTCTGCAGAGTTCCTGGGTCTTTCTGCTGCTATTGGGCGCTCTAGCGTCCGTCACAGCGTGGAGCGTGGATGCAGGAGTGTTGGTCGTCGCCAAGTTGCATGCCAGGTTCACAGAGCTGGGAGGGAATTGGTCGTTGGGATATTTCTTCTACATTCTGTTCCGAGTCTTCATTCTGCTGCTCGGGGTGGGCTGCACAGTCTTGATTTGTCCAGAAGCTGCAGGGTCTGGAATTCCAGAAATGAGGAGTATCTTGGGAGGATTCCCCTTCCCGAACTACCTTACAGGCCGTGCGTTGATCGCCAAGTGCTGTGGCTTGATGCTGGCGTTGGGAAGTGGATTGACGATTGGAAAAGAGGGGCCGTTCGTACACTTGAGCTCGATTATTGCTCATCAGTTGCTGAGATTATCATGGTTTGAGCAGATTCGGACGTCTGAAGATCTGACACACCACGTATTGGCTGCCGCGTGTGCAGTTGGTGTCACGGCTACATTTGGTGCTCCTGTTGGTGGAGTGCTCTTCAGTATTGAAGTCACTACGTCGTACTACGTCACGTCCAACTACTGGCGTGCATTCTTCTCGTCGGTTGTGGGTGTTGTGATCTTTCGTGCACTCAACAGTCTTCTTGCTGGATCGTATGGGTCGCTTTTCACTACGAATTTCGACGCACTACCGTACGAAACTTTCGAGATCGCGTTCTTCTTGTTGCTCGCGGTGATTTGTGGATTATTAGCGGCGGTTTTGGTGCGGTCGTACCGCATAATTCTCGACTTCAAGAAGACATTTGAGGATGAATACTTACTTCCTTGGTGCGGCAGGTTTCCCGGACTTTCACCGTTCATCTACGCTGCTTTCGTGGCATTTCTATTCTCCCTTGTGGAGTATCCTGTTGGAAGCTTCATGCAACTCACACAACGCCAGACTATTGACGACATGTTCTCGACTAAAACGTTGGCATCGCATGAGGTGGCAACTACGACGCACCTGTCAGTCGACTTCGGTAGTTCCTGGACCTCTCCGTCGCTAATGTTGAATTTGTTCACGTATGTGGCTGTACGGTTTTGGGCGTTGGCTATCAGCGCAACCGTATTCGTTCCCACCGGTATTGTTACGCCTGTATTCGCGATTGGTGCTGTGGTTGGGCGTCTCTTTGGAGAAATGGTCGTGATATTGAGCGAAGGAGAGTTATCCATTGGAGGTTATGCTGTTGTCGGTGCCGCAAGCTTCACGGCAGGCGTGACGGGAACCATTAGTATTGCGGTGATTGTGTTTGAACTCACAGGTCAGCTGAGCTACATGATCCCCGTCCTCCTTTGTGTGATCGTAGGACGCGCTGTGACGAGGTTATTCTCGCTTGACATGTACGAGACCATGGCTCGACAGAAGAACTTGCCACAATGGCCAGACCTCACGAAGCAGATATCCTACTCACTTACAGCAGGTGACCTCATGCGTGATATTCCGCCATACTACCTTGTTCGGCGTCAAACGCTTGCTTCGATCAAACATTTGCTACAGGCGACCAACCATGGGAAGAAGGGCAAGACAGTTCGTGTGTTCCCAGTCGTGGATGATACGAAGACGATGGTCTTGATTGGTGTTTCCACTCGAGAAGAGCTAGAGTCGTTGGTCGTTCTTTGGGAGCTCAGTCTACGAAGTGGGAAGGTTTCTGATGGCCGTGTATCGGTGGTAGGCATCATTCCTGAACAAGCTGTTGTGCTTTCCAACCCAGCGACCGAAACCTCCCAGGTCGTGGATTTGGTGCACCTTGAACTGTTGATTCTGGAAGATGAGCACTTTCACGTGCCTCGTGACACTTTCGCCAGCCATGTGGTCCTACTGATCTCGGTGCACAAATGTCCGCAGTTGTTTGTGACACACCGTGGGAAGCTGCAGGGGGTCATCCATGCAGCGGACCTACTGGCACGCTCTCGCAAATACATGTTGTAGAACATCAGAATGGGCATCCTCGCGCTTGAACATTGAGCTGCTCGTAAAATCTTGGAATGACAACCGTGGTAGGATTGACGCAAATTTGCTTGAGCTACTCGCGACTAACCAAATTTTGTCAGCGTGACCAAGTTGCGTAAGAACACTGTACACACAAGTTTGAGTTCCTGAAGAATGTTGGAAGTGACCCGAGTTGTTGCTTGCTGTTCTTTAGGCGCAGAGAGATCTATCACCTTTATTATCTTAGATCAATCGTGTTGTCGCGATCGATCGACAATCTCGATTACGGACATTTTTGGTGCGTGTTGAACACCATACCATGGTGCAAAGTGGCGCGCAATCGCAGTGGAAGACATGTACGAGGGTGCACGTGGATAGTGCGTCTAAAATTTGAGCATGTCGCTCGTTATATTACCGAACGGATATTGTCTATAGTCCGCGAGCTAAGATGGTGTGAAGTTTGTACAGCGCCTCTGAGGCTGTGGGTCGGTCGTTGGGATCGATGGATACGCAGGCCATGCCTAGTTCCTTAATAGCTTTCGGTGCTGCGTCGGAAAACTCGATGCGAAGTCGGCCAGTGGCCACCATCTGTAGAATGGCCAAGTCAGGCATCGCTCGACCAGAGTTGCTGTTGTCCTTGGTATTGGCATACGGAAGCAGGTGCTGGTCTAACTCGGCCAACACTACACCGAACGAGAACATGTCAGCCTTATCGTCGTATCGTTCTCCCATCATCACCTCCGGTGCCATCCACCGCGATGATCCAACGCCGCCAGTCATAGTGTGGTCGGATCGCTCTCGAGAAACACCAAAGTCTGTGAGTTTGGCGTCCAGTTGGGCTGTCAACAAAATATTTTTTGACTTGAGATCGCGATGGAGTACAGGTGGCGACAAGGAGTGAAGATACGTAAGTGCATGGGCGACATGAAGCGCAATGGTGGCTTTGCTGCGGTCAAATCCAAGTGGAGTATTGTGCTCTTCGCAGTTCTTCAGCAGTGTCCGAAGATCGCCGCCTTCCATGAACTCTGACAGAACGCAGAGGTCGGTGAGTGAGTCCCATGCAACTCCCACGAACTGGACGATACGTTCATGATTCAATGTTGCCATGAGTTTGACCTCAGCCAGGAAGGCGTTCAAGTGACTGATGCTCTTGCGCATTTCCGGCAGCAACATCTTCACCGCCACAGATTCATCATTGAACATACCCGCGTAAACTTCGCCGTACCCTCCTCGACTGATGAGGTCCTGCAGGATAACCTTTTCACGAGGAACTCGAGCTGTGATGATGATCTCGTCGTCCCACAAACCACTGATGCAGCTCAAATTATTTGTGCGTCGACTGCGTGGCTTCTCCTCGTCGTCGGTAGTTCCCGTCGAGTACGAAGCTTCCGAGCCGAGTGTGATCGCGTTCAAGGCACTTTCAGGTGTCGGGTAGCCAGCGTAACTCGCAGCAAGAGCTGCGATACCTGTGTCTTTCGATAGATTGGCATCGGACCGCCGTCGCAGATACTTGAAAGTAGCGAAACCCAGTGTCGCGACGCAAGCAACCGCTCCAACCACGATAAGGGCGATTGCGCTCCAGCTGATACCATCATCAGCGACGATTCTTCCACCCAATTGACTGCTTTCATAAGAATATGCCGAACTACTGGAATCCGTATTACCCGACGCAGTGCCTGTGTAGAATCTGTAGCGGTCTTGAATGCATTCGCCATTCGAGATCTGCCCCCTGTTGAGCTTGAATCGCAGCGAAGGTTTGCTCCCACAATCGCCATCGTCGAATAACATGACAGCCGCTGTGCCGTTCGAGAAGAGATTTACGACATTCGACGAGTTGGCCAGCGCGGAGGATTTTTCACAGACCCCCGACGCCGGGTAAACGGTAGTTTGAACCAAGTGCTCGCATCCGACACCGTCGTATTCCTCCATCATGACGTAGTCGAACCCTTGAAAACGCTCTGTCGTGTACTTGAATCGATCCGTGACGTTGCATCTTGCGGTCACGAAAAGCGTGTAGCCTCCGAGGTCGTGTGCCTTGCAAGCTTGGGGGTCACAAGTATCCGTTTCGATCATCTTGAGCACATTGGGCGTTCCTGCACAGTGACTACCTGAGTAAAGCTCCCTAGCAGACCAATTCGTCGCGAGCGAGGGCGTCACGAACGACTCGACCGCCAAGGCCGTCAGCAGCCATCGACCGAGTGACATGAAAACCTCTGAAAGACGAAATGAGCGTTCAGCGACAACACCCCCTTGCTGCGGGCACCTTTGATCCCGGCGATGGGGAGACAGATGGAAGACAACGGCTTTCCCATCGAGGCCCGATATCTCGGTGAGTTGGTGCGTGCACCGACGCCACATCCGCCGACCACCAAAGCCGGACCAACATCACCAAGCACCGACTCAATCGGGAAGCTGTACGGACCAAGCGCTAGGTTTTAACCATGTGCGCGAATGTTTTGAACTTTAAAGTTTCGATGTCCATGGCTACCGATCTCGGTGGGCATCGTCGATGCCGCATCGATGCCTGTGCTTGAAAAGAGCGAGACCACTTCCGTGCATGCACGCACCGTTCCTGTGTTCCACCCGACAGCCCGCCTTCAAGGTGGACCGAACGTTGAGAACAGGTTCAATGACGTAGTCAACTCACTCACTACACGTGCATGTACGTTACCACAGATTCCTAACTTACTACAAGTGTTTATTTGTTCCAGCCACCACTATCGTATTCGGTTGTCAAAATGGTGTGAAGTTTGTACAGTGCTTCGGCTGCTGTCGGTCGATCATCAGGATCGACTTCCACACAGGACAAACCCAGTTCTGCAATAACGGAGCTAGCACTGGAGAACTCCACCTTCAGTTTGCCCATCGCCACCAAATGTGCAATTGCAGTGCTTGGAATCTTGCGACTTGGGCTGTTCTCGTCCTTGGCATGGGAATATGGCAAAGCGTGTAGATCCAGTTCAGACAGCACCACGCCCATGGAAAACACATCGGCCTTGTCGTCGTAACTCTCGCCCATCATGACTTCCGGGGCCATCCAGCGTGACGTACCTACGCCTGCAGTCATGGTGTGGTCGACATGTTCTCGAGAAATGCCAAAGTCCGTGAGCTTCGCGTCGTGATTGGCACTCAGTAAAATGTTCTTGGACTTTAGATCGCGATGAAGCACTGGTGGGTCTAACGAATGCAGATACGTGAGTGCGTGCGCTACATGAAGAGCGATCGTCACTTTGGTCTCGTTGAATCCAACCGGGAGCCTCTGAGCCTCGTAGCTGTTTAGCATTGAGCGTAGATCACCACCTTTCATGAACTCCGTCAAAACGCATAGATCAGCGAGCGAGTCCCAGGCCACACCAATAAACTGGACGATACGAGGGTGCTCCAGTATTGCTGTGAGCCTCACCTCCTCTAGAAATGAGTTCAAGTGTTTCATACTCTTGCGATATTCCGGCAACAACATCTTCACAGCGACGTGTTGTCCATTAAACCAACCTGACATCACCTGTCCGTATCCACCATGGCCGATCACTTTTTCGAAATCAATTTTGTCGCGGTCGACACGTGCTGCTGCGATTTCATCATCGTCCCAGAAGTAGCTGATACTGCGCTGCTCTCTGCTGTCCTTGGAGTAGGAGCTCTTGGTACGTGTACTAAAAACGCTCTTCGGTCTGTTCTGCAGTGCAGCGTAGCTGTCATAACTCACAATACAGTCGGAATCCTCCTTCCGCTGCTCGTCGCGAGGAGATCGCCGTTTCCAGAAGAAGACGGCTGTCATAAACCCGACCGCACCTGCAGCTAGAATGATGCCGAAAATGACAAACCCATTCAGACCTGAGCTTGATTCTGCTCCGTGAGCTTCCGAGCCGCTGTCAGCGACTACAGATCCACTACCAAAGCTCATGAGACTTCCACTGGCACTCGTGTAGAACTTGTAGTGGTCTTGAACGCAGTCGCCACTCTCAATGTCGCCACTATCCAACACAAAATCCAAAGACGCACCCCCCTCACACCCAGCGTCGTCGAACAGCGCTATCACCGCTGACCCGTTCGCGAACAAAACGGACACCATAGAAAACCTCCCGTACATGGTCGAATCGGCACAAGTCCCCGACGCCGGTAGCACCATCGTCAGTCGTAGATCCTCGCAGCCTGCGTCAGCGTAGTCTTCCACGATGATGTAGTTGAACGCCCCGAAAACGTCTTCCGCGTACGTGAACCTGTCGGTGACGTTGCAGTCGAGGTCCATGAATTTAGTCACGTTGTTCACTTGCACGGTCGTGCACCTGCTGGACGAGCAAGTGGTGCTCGATCCGAGACTTACGGCGACGGGAGTCCCCGTGCAAGAGTCCGTGTCATAGCGCTGCTGGGCCACCCAAGAAGCGGACACGGACGCCATGACGACCGACAGGAGTCCCACCAACGTGGGTACCAAGGCCATCGACCCAGTACTGTTGTCGCACACTGTGTGGTCGTCACGAGCAATCGCCAAGTGGGACACCCCATTTGCACCACACTCCACAGCGATGTGCATGAGTCTTCAGCCTCAAGAGGTGACGGACAAGTCTGCACCAACGATGTCATGTTGGCGACGGTAAACAAGAGGTATGCAAAATCTTAATAACGGTTCGATAATACCTCTTATACTCTATATCCTGTTCAAATGAGAAGTATTCAAGTCAGTTTACAATGATTGTACACTTTTAGTTGATATTGTAAACGTATAACTTGTAGAACACTATCGTCTGATCTGCCATTAGGTGACGCGGGTGTTTGAACCCGCCAATCTTGAAGCTATTCTGTCCAATCAGATCGCTGCGTTTCAATAATACATGTATCAAGATGCACGGCGGCACCTCTTCGACACGTGTGGACGGCGATGTAGGGGACCACAGCGGCTTTCCATCCGCCACCTTGTGCGTCCACACTCTCCAATACACGCCCAGCGCGCGTCTCAGGATCTTCCTATCGTGTACGCGTCTTATTCACGCCACCGAGCGCTTCAAACTTTAATGAAGACCTTTACTATTTCCATCATCTGCTATTCCCAGCGCTACATCTCCACAAACTAACTCCATATTATATTTTAATATGTTCCAGACGGGCACGACAGATTCCAAGCTCTAGCGTTCCACTTGAAAGCTTCATGTACGAAATGCTGCAGCAGTGAGGCTCTTGATCTGGTCATAATGAGTCTTTACTGTAGTGCAGCAACGGGGGCACACGGTGTGGCTGGATATTGAGAAACTGTCAGCAGGGATCGACTGGGAGGAAGGCATTGCGGGAGGGCTGTCGTGGGTCCGAGATGGCGGTCAAGATGGTCGAGTTCTGCTGGTTATGACGCCTCATGCTCTGCGACGACCGGACGGATACTGCCTCAATGAAGTTGCGAGAGCTGCGTCGCTGCGACTGAATATCTTCCCAGTCATGGTTGCGGAGAGCGCCCCACCGCCAAGTATTGCCATGCTCCCGTTCTTTGATATGCGAGACTGCGTCCCAGGCGACGACGAACAACAAATGCACGCAAAGGACAGTCAGGAATGGCAAGATCTCATGCAAAGCTGCTTAGAGACATCTACGTTTGTGAAGAAGGCGGAACGGTTGTATACGCTGCTGGAATTGGTACGATGTTGAAGTCGACGGGAGCGTTGGGATGTGTTGAAGTACGGCTAACATTATTTGTGTATTAACGCGTGCTGCATGGACGCTGGCTCAGTTCGATTCCATAACGAGTTATGGTGTACCTGCTGTTGCTGGGTTGATGAATTTAAGTCTTTTTCCCGGTTTTGAAGGTCACATGGACACTCCACGAGGAAATAGTGTGCGTCGATTACTAACCCCCTCGACATCACTCTCTCCTACGCGTGGTGGTTCTATCCTTCCTAAAGATTCTGCCGGAGAATCAATGAAGGTGGAAACGCTATCTAAGTTGTCTTTGCAGGGCGATGAAAATGTGAACGCCAGCGATGTAGCCGTCTCAAGTATCTTTTCTCCACCCTTATCTATTGGTGAAGCATCATCAGTTGCTGATGCTGAAAGTACTACACGTGACGTTGGAGAGCAAGGTATCGACACAGCTACTCGTAAAACGCGCTATGTACTCAGTTATGATGAGAGCTGCTACGTGCTCGCGCTACAAATTTACCACGATCTCACAGAATCAGGTTTCTCGGTATTTCCGGTATCCACTCCAGATGCTGTGGCTCAGGAAGCCGAAAGTAAGAAAAGTGGCCAATCGGATTCTCGTGAAGATGCTCTTCAGTGGGCATCAGCTGAAAAAGATGGCAAACTTATACTCTTACTGACAGCGGAGAGTGTGGGCAGACCACACGGTGTCAGCTTGAATGACGTTTCAGGAGCAATGAGTGCTGGACTAGGCTTTGTGCCACTTCTTGTACGTCCGTGCGAAATTCCGTTATCCATTTGCCGTATTCAATGGCTTGATATGATGGACTGTATTATCTACAGTGGTGATACTTTTGGCCTTGTCACCGCTGCAAACCTAAATCATATCCGATATGAGAGTCGCAAGGATCAGCTTATCTCTGCGTTGGAAGGCACGTTGGACCACGAGGGCCAACAAGCACGACTTTTCTCATTGTTGGCCCCGTTCAACTTCCAGCGACAAATCAGCCAGCTCACGGAATGCTTCGTAGGAAGAGAATGGCTTTTCGAGCGCTTTCAACGGTGGGTCCAAGGTCCCACAGAATTAACGCGTGAGCGGAGTAACCCGCGTGTGTTTTGGGTAATCGGTCAGATTGGTTCTGGTAAAACGTCCATGGCGGCGTGCATGGTGCAATCGTGTCCTGAAATCGCAGCTTTCCACTTTGCCCGACAAGAAGATGAACAAACGCAAAGTGCTCGTCGGTGCATTCTATCACTTGCGTATCAGCTAACGACGCAGCTACCAGAGTACGCTCATTATTTGCAGTCTCGTGAGCCATTGGAAGAGATAGTCCCGGTTGCTTCCTTTGCTGAGCTAGTGGCACACTTGCTGATAGGTCCACTCAATGCGATTGCGCGGCCTACACAGTACAAATCGCTGGTTCTACTGATTGATGGTGTCGAGTGGTTAATTCCCGCTTTGTCTTCTTCATCGTCGATGCCACCATTGAGTGGAGGCTCATGGAGAGATACTAAAGAAGAAGAATGTTTAGTGACGATGTTGCCAGCTCTCGTGTCTCGCTTGCCAGAATGGGTGCGTATTGTTCTACTGAGCCGAGAGGATTCTACCGTTCACTCCAAGTTGCATGCCTTCGATCCTCCTGCTGTGATTATCGAACAATTCCAACGTGAGAACGATCAAGATATCCGTCGGTATATTAACCATTCGCTTTCAAAACTGTCGTTGAATAATGTGGATCTCGAAAAGGGTCCAATAGAGGACGGTAGTGAATTTGAAATGGCACAAGTGATTGAGCTAATTGCTCGCCGCTCTGAAGGACTCTTCCTCTATGCGGTAAACGTTGTCCAGGCTATCAGTGAGGGCCGTCTACGACTCAGTGAGCTGGCTGCACTGCCCGTGGGGATGGGTGCTTATTTACAGCAATTTTTTGCGACTCATTTCTCTGATCACGACATGTACAGGCAACGTATACGACCCGTTCTGGAAGTGTGTTGTGCTGCGTACGAACCTCTTCGTTTGGCAACATTTGCTCACATATTGGAATGGGATGTGTACGAACGAAAAGATGCAGGCAACATGCTGGGCTCCCTATTTTCGATTGAAGCAGGAAACAACTTTGAATCTCAGGTACTACGACCATTTCACTCGTCAGTGCTAGATTGGGTCCAGGATAGTAGCAGTTCTGGAGTTTTCTTTGTCGATGTTACTTCTGGCCATGAACGTTTGGGTCGCTGGGCAGCACGTGAGTATCAAGCACTCACACGTCGCAATGCCTCCGAGTTTGTCAACATCAAGTACGATTAATTGTCCTGGGTTACGATGTTTATGGACTCGACCACTAACTTGTTTTGATTCTAGTTACGAGCTGGAAGCCACGGGTGATGAAGACCTTAAAGCCAAGATTTACATCGTGCGCAATGCCTGCAACCACTTGATGGTAAGCAAATCGTTTTGTTGCACAGCCTGCTTCAATTTTGTTAACGTCTCTTAATCTTGCAGCAAGCTACCTCACCGGACTGCATGCAGCTTGTTGCTGCATTTGCTGCAGACGAAAAATTCCAACTAGCTCGGCGGCTTTTACATGTTCGCGCGGAAGGTTTGCAAAGCTTCTTTCACGGTGATATTTCTCGCGAGAAAGCCCAAGAGCTCTTGGCGCGACGTCAACCTTATCGTATCGGCAATTTTCTCATCCGCTACACCTCCCGGCAAAGAACGTATTGTGTATCTTTCGTGGCGACAGTGGATGACTCAACTGGTGCGCCCAAATTCCGCCACAACTTGATTCACCATCTAGAAAATGGCTCGTACTCGACTGTTCCGCCAGCGGAAGTGACGGAGAAGACGATCATCTATCCTGATCTCACCAGCTTCGTAGAGCAATATCAACGTAAGGGAGTCCTCACAGCTCCGGTCGCACGTGATGCACCACTAAATCGTGCGATCTCTAACAACGCCGTCGAAGGATTATGAATTGAGAACCTTTCAGATCTATGATTGTTTAATGTTCTTGCGAAGCATGCGCTACCCGGTCTCGAGTGTCTTTGTCAACCAACAATGTGAGCGTCTTATCACCAAGCCATACAGGAAGAGCAGGGGGAAGCTGACGGGTCCTTGCTTCTGTGAGCTCAGCTTCAGACAGGACCATAAGCATCGGACCAACGCCGGAGTGTTCCCGTACTGCTGCTGCAGCCTCTTGTAGTGGCACACTGAATCGCTCAAGGCCGAACGCAACTTGCTTTGAATCGTTTCCTGGTGCCGTCACAATTGCGATGAGGTCTTCAGTTGTGGCTGGTGCTTTCCGTTTGCTGATGAAAGGTAACATTTGCGCGAGACCTTCTTCAGTAGGTCGAAACATGAGCTTGCCGGCAGCTTGTACTCGAGCAAAGACCCTTACTCCAGTGTCTAGGACATGAGCATGGTCTCCAGCAAGAATCGCTGCGTGGATGTTGGGGTTTACCAAACACACCGATGATGTTCCTTTTGACCGCGAGTACAAATTATCCTGCAGATAACAACGCGTAAGTTCACCTCGAATCAACACTGTTTTACACAAGAACTCACGTGAGGGAAGCTATCCAATATCCCGTAGAATTCCTTGATCTGCCCCCAGTGATCAGCCCGCAGTTTCGTATACGTTTGCTTGACTTGTTTTCTGCTGGCCTGGTGTCGTTCCGGCAAGTTAGCACCCTTCTTCTTCCGGAGTACCGCTACGAAAAAGCTTCCTGTATTCTGGTCCGTTGGAAAGAGCCGCAAACATCGTCGGAGAGCATTGCGAATGTCCTTGTCGGTAGGTGGAAACATGGATCGGAGAATGCGAGAGCCGCGAAGGAATTTTGGTACATTGTCGTATTGATCAAACCATTCCAGAGGAGCTCGTGCCTCCCCCTTGGCCGTACGAGCTTGCCAAGCCACATTCCACGACGTCATACCAGAGCGCGTAATAAGATCAGGTAGCATATCTGAGCAGTCCACAAGCTCCAGCGCACCATCCGCGCGGTGCAATAAATCAGCTACTACAGCTTCGTTCTCAACCGGATTCAGTGAGCATGTTGAATATGTCATTATTGAGTCGCCATTATTTCGAAGCAACTCAGCAGCGCGCAATCCTAGATCAATCTGAATCGGATGCAAAGTGAGAGCACTTCCTGGTGCCCAGCGCCCCCACAAGTTGCGGTTCTTTCGGATCGTACCGTCACCGCTACAAGGAACATCGCACAATACACGATCGAAGACATTGATACTCTGAAACTCATCGTTGTGATAGAGCCCTGGGAAGTGTTGGCCCTCATGACACGTAACAGCGAAGCTGTCAAGTCCAAGTCGCTGCAACTGGTGGACAAGTAGATAACCACGTTTTTCGTTGGCATCATTTGCCACCACGAAGCCTTCAGCATCGCTCAAAGCCTCCACAATCTGTGCAGTCTTGGATCCAGGGGCTGCACACATGTCTAGAATGCGATGATTGGGATGAACATCCAACAAAAGCGCCGGCACCATACTCACTGCTTCTTGACGACTTATGTTCCCCTCGGCGGTGTGATGCAGCAAAAAAGTTCGAAAATTGTGGATTGCACTGTACTCTCGAGCCGCTCTCGTGAGTGCCGCCTTGCCACAATCGAGTTGCCATGCTCGCCCATTCTTAGACGAATACCATGGTAATTCTCTATGGATACGAAAGTCACACCAGTAAATACATTATAACGCCCGACTACATCTTAAAAGCCAAAGCCACATGCATTACCGTGGTGGTGCCAACGCTTGTCCTTCGAAGCTCAAAACGCTGGCGAATGCTTGGGGGAACTCGTTGTTCAACTGATCAATGATGCGCGTCACCACCGACGTCAGCGGGTTGACTCTGAAACATGCTGGAAGTGGTGCTTCCAATGCGGCTCGAACGCGCACAGCTTCTTCAGGACGAATAATTCCTTGACGCTGAAACAAACGCACACGTTAGCAACCGGCAATAAAGCACAGGAACAGAAGCAGCTACCAGGTAATACTGCATGATCAGTGGTTGCTTGGCCTGCGCGTAGCTGCTCATACTGTAACGGAGGGTGTGCTGCCACTTGCTCTGAGCAAACGACAAGCGAATCGGGTGCAACATGTACTCTACAGTGTACTAATATAATGACACGCAAATCAACTGGCCTCGTCCAAGCAAATTCGACCAATCACGAACAAGCACATGGTATCTTGAGCAAAGTATGTTCTGATGCTACGTCTCAACTGCTCAGTACCTGGGAAACATTCACGCCGGAATGGCGTCGAGGAAATGCAGCGCGAAGCTAGCGAGCGTCAGAATCTTGACGGCCTCGGCTGCCATGTACAGAATGTGGTAGATGCGGTGCGGTCTGTCCTGGATCTGCACCTGGTGTCGGATCTCCCCGAACTGCATCTTCTGGTTGAACGACAACTTGTCGTCGTCCAGCTCCTTGAGCTCCTCGTAGAGAGCGAACTCGGCCGTGAGCTGCAGCTTGGGGTAGAGCCACGCTGCCTGCACGATCAGCAGCAACGTGGCGATGAGGAGGCGCCAGAAGGAGTCGGTGGAGGAAGATGCAACGTAGTGCAGCACCCAGAGGCCCACGCAGAGACCGATCTCCACCGAGTTGAGCGCCGCGAACATGGTGCGGCCCAGATCCAGCGCCAAGTGCCGCGGCATGAAGGGCGCGCGGAACTTGACCCACGACTCGGTGCCCGAGATGGCCAGCACGAAGCCCAGCCACACCAGCGAGAGGAACGAGGCGGCGGCGCCCTTGGACATCCATTCGAACTTGACCGACGCGGCGAAGACCACGCCCAGTCCAGCGTACAATCCGCTTAGGAGTCCGCGCTTCTTGACGTCCATGGATTTGATGTGCACTTGACTAAGCAGATTGCGGAATGATCGAGATGATATCTAGCGGCGATTTTGAACCAATAGGAGCGAAGAGACCATCACTCTGATGACAACTTCAACGTCCGAATCTTCGGACAAGATGTTCATGCTGCAGTTATCGACACCACTTTATACGCGTAGCCGTGCTTTTCAAACGCTTGGGGTTTGAAGTGAACGTTGACCAGTATTCACGAAGCTTCCGATGTAATTCAAATGGCCTGAAACTAATGTAAGCTTAGCATGATGTCTTGACAGCAAGTATATCACTCCTGATTTTGGCCCCATCGATTAGTCTCCACAGTACCCATCGGTGGCACCGATGGTGGTGCTGGTGCTGGTCTCGTTCTAGTGGAACCTTGCTTCTTTGAGGCCGAACTGGAGCCCTTCAAGAGGTCGATGCAGTGTAGGCATTCAACAACGTACACCGTGTGCCACAAATGGTGTGGCAATAGCACAAACTTTCGGATCGCGGACGGATCCTGTCTCATTCACTTGACCCAGCACAGTTCATGATGAACCCATCGCGGCTCAGCACTACAATAAGCAGGCTGCCATGGCATGGCCCATGGAGCCTTTGGACAGTCAGGCGCGATCTTCGCGGTGCAGACGCAATTGTCCAGCCGCGTTCTGGCCTTATTCGGCTGTGTCGTGCCGATGCCGGATATTTTCCTCCAATCGAAAATTTGGACTGAAAATCAAGTGGTGAAATCTATGCCAACGAATACCCCGTGTAAATCAGTTCGATCTTTTTCAAGAGGTATTCCGAAGAGGTGAACCTATGCTGGTATCACAGTACCATGTAATATTCTTCCCCCGGAATCTTCTTTCTTAAGTGGCGTCATGTTCGGAGCGATCACATCGTGGCGCCCTGCAGAGACGGCCACAACTCGCAAGATGTTTGCCAGTCAGAAACACCTGCCAAACGCGATCAGCCTGAAAATTGTAGCCTTCCCGAATCGGGACCCGATTGGCTTAGTCCTTATCCGCACTGGTTCTGCGCGTTTGCAGATGCAGGGGCTAGGGTCGCAATCGCACTTAAGCGACCAAACTCGCTCCCGCAGAGGGTCTGTCACAAAGCAAAAGGCTCGACATAGCAAAGACCCCAGAAAGAATG
Source organism: Phytophthora megakarya (assembly GCA_002215365.1). NCBI lineage: Eukaryota > Oomycota > Peronosporomycetes > Peronosporales > Peronosporaceae > Phytophthora > Phytophthora megakarya. The sequence continues at coordinate 16,631 of NBNE01000310.1, forward strand.
AGGTGCATGCGCTGGCTAATGCTCGCAGCCGTGGCGCTGGCCGCCGTACAGGCCGTGGAGGACGCCCCGCGCACGCTAATGGACCTGGAGGGGGCGCTCGTGGCCTCGTCGCAGCTTCTCAACGGACGGCGCCTACTGAGCGTCGACCTGTTCGAGGAGCACGCGGCGCGGTACTTGATGTCAGCTGCGGACTCGACGGAGGAGGCGACGGCACTGTTCAAGCTGTACAAAAAGCTGTACCCAACGCAGGTGGCGGCCTGGGGCAACACGGAGGCCAAGCAGCTCGCGTACTTTGAGGAGAAAGTGTTCCCAGTTATCCAGGAGAGGGCCAAGAAACTGCTGGGCTCGAGCTCGGGATCAGGAGCTAGTGGCACCAGTGTCGGAGACGAGTCGGGCACTGGCACGTCGGGAACGTCAGGAACGTCTACTAGCGGCACTTCGGGTACTTCTACTAGCGGTACTTCTGGTACGCCCGGCACTTCTGGCACTTCTGGCACATCTACTTCTGGCACATCTGGTACTTCAACGAGCGGAACATCAGGAACGTCTACCAGCGGAACATCAGGAACATCTACTAGCGGTACATCAGGAACGTCTACTAGCGGCACGTCTGGAACGTCTACTAGCGGTACGTCTGGAACTTCGACTAGTGGCACGTCTGGAACATCTACGAGCGGAACATCGACTAGTGGAACTTCAGGAACATCTACGAGCAGCGGTACTTCAGGAACGTCCACTTCTAGCGGAACTACTTCCAGCGGTACGTCGACCACTAGCGGAACATCCACCAGCAGCGGAACTTCGACTTCCAGCGGAACTTCTACTAGCAGTGGCACATCCACCACCAGCGGGTCGTTGACGGCGACATCGTCGAGCTCGAAGAGTACGGCGTCTGGATCTTCTTTCTGGTCGACGACGTACAACGCAGGCTTGTCGTCGAACGTTGACTCGTTGAAGTCACAGACGAGCACTTTGGAGACGGTTGTGCAGTCGTCTTCAGCCAGCAGTTCATCCAGCTCCTCTGCCGCATCTGCGTACACGTCGCCGACGGTGATCAGCGGCTACACGAGCCCGAGCCGTCGTTTCCTGTCGAGTGGCAGCTCGGACTCGTCGAACATCGATGTACTGTTCTGCGATATCGAGGGCAACGCCATCTGGAAGTGGAGTGCCGAGGACGTGCCGGATGCTACGGTCACGAATTCGTCCAGCTCCACGACGGAGATCAACGTGGATGTGGATGGCGTGTGCTCGGCTACTACGACGCTTACGGTGTCGGCCTACCAGACTGGTTGCTCCCTTCAGAACCACCCCGAGGGCTGTGACAACGTTTACTACAAGGGCTGCGGTGGTATCACCGTGTCCCCTACGAGCGACCGCATCGTCATTGCTCGTACAGGTGGCCGTACTCTTGGTGTGCTCAACTACAAGACTGTGGACAATTCTTGCCAGGGCCAAGTCGTCGATGCCATCTCGACATACCGTGGCAAGAAGTTCAACAGCCCCACGTACGCGGAGTATGCCAACAACGGCATTCTCTACTTTACAGACAGCCCTTTCGGTCTGGCCACAAGCGATGCTGACTTCGATGGCGACACTCTCGACAAGTCACCACTGCGTGAGATCCCTTTTAACGGCGTCTACATGCTGCGCAATGGCACAGGTAACGCAGTCGAACTTGTGGATTGTGATATGACGCGCCCCAACAAGATCGCCTTCTCGCCGGCCCAGGACATTATGTACATTACCAACTCGCAGAAGGGCAACTCGTACATCAAGAGCTACGTCATGGCTGATGACGGTACGGTTAGCAACTCGAGTGTCTTCTTCAACTTCACTGCTCACCCAGAGCTGGAAACGGATGACGGCTACGCTAAGGGTATCAAGGTTGACGACAATGGCTACGTATACGTAGCATGCTACAAGGGCGTGTACATTTTCTCGCCGGAGGCTGAACTTGCTGGCGCCATCATGAGCTCGGAGGAGTTGGACTCCGTGTCCATGGGTCTTGGCCGTCTCTTCATTTCTGGCAGTTTTGGTCTTGTGGCGCAGACCAGTGGTGTTCCCTCACAGGCGATTCCTCAGGCCCAGGTCACGTGCAGTGCGTAGTGATCCGACATGCACACTCTTGACATCAAGAGACTCAAAGTATTCACATGGTTCTTTCTCATTAACCTTCCACCAAATAGGACAGGTCTAAAACGTGTTCATTGCTTTACATGTGAGGTCAAACGTGTTGTTCTGTACCAACATCGCTACTCGTCGTCGCCTGCAATATCTGTGGTTCCAGTCTTGCTTCCCTTCTTTCCTCCTTTTTTGCCATCCTTATCACCTCCAGAATTGTCTGGTGGTGCCATGGTTGACGACGCGATGGTCGTAGTGAACTTGATAATGAGCTTGTTGCTCGTAATAGGCTCATCCTCAGCACGCCTTCGACCATCCTCACCCTCTGCGTAAGCAAGGTTACTTCCCAGGAACTGCGAGACACGGAACGCCAGTTCTTTGATCGTTGTGCCGCGTTTCACAATCACAGCATCTGCGAAGATACCCTTGTTCGTCGCTCCAGGTGTCGTGTTGGTGGCAAAACTCTTCAGTGACTTCACAGGGTAGACTACGACCACATCAGCAAGGTCCACTGCAGCGTTGATAGCAGCACGGACACCAGAGCTTCCGTAGCGGAAGAGAACCATATCGGAGATACGCTCCAGACGTCTGTGGATTTTTTTCTCAATGGGTTTGAGCGGGCCGAGACCTTTCTCCGCATCAATCTTCGCTTGCTCCTCGTCATCGTCCTCCAGTGTCGAGTAAAACATCGATCCCGGATCGTACCGAATGAAGCGCTGCTTATTAGCAGCTCGCAGAAAACACTCTGCAGCAGCACTAGCCACGAAGCAGCGGTCGCTGCCATATTTCTCGACAATCTTCTCAATATTGCGATCGGTATCGTCCCCTTGATCTGCTTTGTTCAGCACCAAGACAGTCGGGAAACGGATATCCAGGAAAGTCTTCACCAAGTGGTGCACTTCATCTTCTCCCCACGTGGATAAATCCAGCGGTTCCTTCACGCCAAGTCGATCGAGTACCTTACTCACGAGCGATGGCGTCGCTCCGTACCCTGACAACTGGCCCACAAACGTGTGCTGCAGACTGCTCTTGGTGGCTTTGTGTCTCCTGGCAATTGACGTCCAGCGCTTCCATAGATTATTGAAGACCCACTGGTGGATCTCCGTGTCCAGCCAGTCTGCATCGTTGATGGGGTCGTAACCCACCGTCTCCTCGCCCTTCTCGTTCGTATGGCCCGACACGTCGATGATGTGCATGAGCACTTGGGCGTGGCGCAGGTCGTCCAGGAATTTGTTGCCGAGTCCTGCGCCTTCAGACGCCCCGGGGATCAGCCCAGCCACGTCCAGCAGCTTCACGGGGATGTAGCGCGTGCCCTGTTCGCATTTACCATAGCGAGGAGCACACGCCGCCGTCTTGTCCTTGTCCAGACACGGACACGGCGTCATGTAGTACGTGATGCCCTCGTTCGGCTCGATGGTCGTGAACGGGAAGTTGCCCACCTTGGCTTTGCCATCTGTCACGGCGTTGAAGAATGTCGACTTACCGGCACTAGGCTTGCCCACGCATCCGATGACCAGCTCCATGAGAATGGTGGAGCTCCAGTGGCGTGGTGCACCTCAAAGATAAAGTTTGGCGCACCTTTGAAGCTGAAATTCAAATTCAAATCGAAAATTCGTCAAACCTTGTCAGGGTTCCATCCCCCGCATGAACGTACGCGTGCTCTGTTCTTGTGGATCTTTGCTCTTCCTCATCTCTCTTGCTGCTTGTCTTCAGTCTGACCAGCCAGATCCCAGCAGTCGACGACGCGGCTGCAATTGCAAGAAGTCCAGCTGTCTCAAGCTCTACTGCGAGTGTTTCGCAGCCAGTGGTCGCTGCTCGGAGCGCTGTCAGTGCGTGGGCTGCAAGAACCAGGAGTACAACCAGACAGAGATCGCGCAGGCCATTCAAGCCATCGAGAAACGCACGCAGAAGAGCTTCCGCCCTTCCTTATCAGCCTCCAAACCTCCAAAACCTGACCAAGCACCAGAACCAGCGACACAGTCGCTTCCAATCCCCATGACCAGCCGTGAGACGCCTGTGACGTTCCCTACCGATAGGAAGGCGGCCATGGCAATGGCTGGCACCTCGCCGAGACCAATTTGTGCCTGTACAGACGGAAACTGCACCAGTGACTGTCCGTGTCTGACGTTATTCGGAGCGTGTTCACCTCGCTGCCAATGCAAAGGATGCCAAGTGCTGACTCAACCCGAAAGAACGAAAGGGTGCAGCTGCAAGAAATCCAATTGCTTGAAATTGTACTGTGAGTGCTTGGCAGCACAACGGATGTGTGACCATCGCTGTAATTGTGAAGGATGCAAAAATCGACCAGAGACGTTGGCGGATCGGGAGCGAGCAGTGGCTACGATATTGGAGCGAAATCCATTCGCATTTCAGCCAAAGCTGGCGAGTGGATCGAACCAACATCTTCGAGGGTGCAATTGTCGGAAAAGTGGATGCATGAAAAATTATTGCGAGTGCCATCAAGCTGGTGTGGCGTGCACATCCCGTTGCGCGTGTCACCAGTGCCGCAACACGGAAACGTTCGTGTCTGCCAAGAAGATGCTAGTGTTTGCAGGGGTCAGCACGGATGATAGCAGTCTACGCGTGAGTATACAACGTAAGATTGTTAAGGGACCTTCTCGTGCAGGGAAATCTGGAAACACACTAAGTGGACTGCAAACACCGACGAATGCATCGACACAGAGACCCTCAGCGTTGGAATTATTGTCAAGAAGCGCACCAGTAGCACCTTCTAAATTGTGCCAGCGAAGGGATGCGGCCATGGATGGGATTGCTCCGACAACGCCAACTAAACGGCCATCCAGCCACATGGAGCACCCTAACACAGAAGGCAGAGGTGTTGTCACACCTACGTTCGCGAAGAGAAAGTATTCAAGACACATCTCCAACAAATTACCCTTCATGGATCGAATTCAAGAGGTTGCCTCCTCGTCAGTCGAATTACCAAACGTAGAAGATGCTGTGACCAATGCGTACGATGCAAGGAACACAGAAGGTATTGGCGACCCGGAGATCACCATTCTGAGCCGATCGCTTGTACACACTGCAATGACTGTGCAATTTGCAGATAAGGAGAAAGAAGTTAATGAGCTTCAGCCACATGTCGAACAGCAAACACCGGTTGTCAACGTTGGAGACCCCAGCGATGGTCATGAAGCACTCTCTCCTACTGCTGCAGGATTATTCTGCGAAGAAGAATACAGCGAGGCTGTAGGTGATGACAACCACTTCGATGTACTGCCGTCAGCACCGAAGGGGAATGGCACAGTGTTTAACTCCACAACGACCGGTCCTGAATCCACTCACTTAGATCAACAGGACGGAGGGCATCCCAACTTAGGTGTAATGCAGGAGCGCGCTGTGCTTCAAGAGTTAAGCGTCTGGCTTCGAGATCTTGCAGCCGGCGTATCTTCGTACTGATGGATATACAAAACCAAATTTCGACACCGCAATCGACTTGGGCACGTCATGGCCCATGCAACCTCTCAGATGGCGACACTGGTACTCAATCAATATTGCAGTCAACAGCTCTATTACCATGGATGATCTGGATGCTCAAAATCTACACTGTGCTGGAGTCTTGAGCTTTTGGAAGCGTTTACAGTGTGGAATCGTCGATGCCTTCACGCTTGTAAATGTGTTTGATAGCCTCATAGACACCGTGGACGATCACATCCGGGTCATGTTCGGGGTCCTTGGTGCCGTCATAGATTCCAGTGCGAACAAGAATTGAAGTCCACTCGTCACCAGCGTTGTTGGCACCTTGGATATCGGACAGCGGGTTGTCACCGATACCATACATGTGCCTTAGGCGGTCAGGGTGCGCGGAGATAGTGTTGAGAAGACGCTTTGCATAGCTGTGATTCATTAACACATGCAGAAGACAATAAGAAATCAATCAACCAGCACCACCAATTTGGCTATGATTCAACGTACTTGTACGTGACCTCGTGCGGTTTGCCGTAATTCGTTACTTCCAGTTTGCGACCGGTGAGGTCTTCATAGAGCAGCTTCAAGCATCTTGTGAAAGCACCTGCATAATATGAGAATATGTAGTACATTAATCTTGTTGAGAGAACGTCGAAACACTCCGACAGTACCTTGAGCGAAACGAGGAAATGGGTATGCACCACTAAAGGTGAAATCATCATTGCTGACGAACAGCGGCGTCTGTTTGCCTGACGGACGTCCACTTCCAGGTGGGTCGCCTCCAATAAGCACGTCAACCGCTACTTGGATTTCCGGTGCCCAGTTAATCGGATCATGCATCACAATGATAGCTCCAATGGGTTCCTCGTGGTGCGGGGCCATCCTGTCCAAGCAAAACAAGTCAATATTCTCGTAGAAATGTTTTAAGGATCAAATCACACGTTTGTTCGTAGTGGTTGAAGGGATACTGCATTGGATAATGGTGCAGCAAGTCCTCCACGCTCACAACCTTGTTAAAGCCATAACGCTTGGCCTGCACAGATGTCAGCGGTTAGTACGTGAGTATAGCGTTTTCCAGTTAGCAACATGTGCAACTTACCACATTCCAGACATCGTATGAGCCCATGATAAGCACCCTCTTGTCTACAGTGCGACAACATTATCAAATAATGCTGTAGCATCAACAGAGTTATAGGTGCCCACCTCCGTATGCCTCGGCAATCTCTCGCATGGGCGTATGCGAGAGGATCATGTGCTCGGGATTAATGGTCAGATCCAGAACTTTGCTGAGGTTCTTGGCCTTGTCTTCCTCCATGCAACCGCCACCATTGGTCAGGAAAATGTGCGGTACATTGTTACTTCGAAGACTCTCCAGCACGCGCTTTGCCTTTGGTAATTCATGGCCACCACTGTCATAGCAAAGCACTTAGAAAAATATGAACGACGGTGTCATCTGTTTAACGTGGGTTTCTAACCGGATCAAAACACCGTCGATGTCAAACGCGATACCGAACGATGGGGCAGACGCCGTTGCATGCGACGCACTCGCCACAGAGAACGCACGACTGTAGCGCGTAGACAGCGATCGCACGTGAGTGGAGCGCCACATCTCGACAACTGGCAATTATGACGTACGTCAGCAGCTAATAATGTGCACCACAAAAAATGGATACGTACTACCGGTACTACATAGCACTACCTAGTAGTAGTATGTATACACCTTGATGCAATGTGTGGATACAGGGGCGAATTCCACGTGTCGTGCTTTTAATTCTCGTCATACAGCTACTCGCTGAGTCCAGGATGATCCAAGTGGATCAATCGCTGAAAGAAGACCGCGTAAGCTCTTCGGTATCCTGATAATGCTAGCTAGCCTGCTTTTAATTCTCGTCATACAGCTACTCGCTGAGTCCAGGATGATCGAAGTGGATCAATCGCTGAAGGAAGACCGCGTAAGCTCTTCGGTATCCTGATAATGCTAGTTGAGCACACCGAAACGCCGTGAAGCATTTCACGTGGAAGCCACGATGGCAGCCCGTACACCTGAAAAGTGCTTTCTTGGAGAAACCACGCAGCGTACACAAATAACATGTGAGCTTAAAAGACGAGTGTTGCTTGAAATTGGGTGTAATTGCGTGTAGGCTTGCATCAACCCCCACTAAGTCTTGTATGGGCTTATTTTGTATGCTTGGTGCAGGTTGACGACGTCGCTGTTTCTCCAGTCGAAAGACGAGTGTTGCTTGAAATTGGGTGTAATTGCGTGTAGGCTTGCCTCAACCCCCACTAAATCTTGTATGGGCTTATTTTGTATGCTTGGTGCAGGTTTACGACGTCCCTGTTTCTCCAGTCGAGCTCGTCGTACTGCTGTCAACTTTTCTGTCGTGTTGGGAATTCACGATTGCCCCCTCCCGCCACTCACAACAACTCGTTAGCCCCGCAAAGAGCTAACGAAAGTGGGATCAAAGGAAAATACTCGATAGTCCTTGACTCGATTCCTTCCAGGCTCTAGTTGAATCTGCACTGGTAGTGTGGTAGGTCATAGGTCGATCAAATCTGTCGCCCTGGTGTGTCGCACTCCAAGACTTTTTCTTCTCCTCCTCCTCAAGCTTGGCCCTGCCGGCCCTTCAGTGGTGGAAGGTGCTTGACTTCTCAGACAGTCGCAGGGGTACTGGGCTCTTGCTCCAGCGGTCGGTTGTGTGGGCCACTGTTTGTTGACTGAGAACTTCCAACGGCGGCACCCATAGGTCTGTCCCATTCACCAACTCAGCACTCGTGCCGGTAAGTCGCTTTTGCAAGAAATCCAACACCACAACTGCCTCCGCAGCGATACGAGCCACCACTTTGGAAAGTGTCGTTGCGCTCATGTCGTCTTCCGAATCCAAGACCGCGTCTCATCGATCGCGGCATCGCCAGTTCCAGCTGCAGCTCAGATACGTATCCATCTCGACCGTATCCTGCCGTTGGATCTTGTGCTCATCGCTGCAACTTATTCACTTGCTGCAGTCACTTCCCGTTGTTGCTCAAGCTTCCACCACGCCCGCAGTCATCAAGGAAGCTCCCGCTGGAGAACTAGCTGAGTCGTCGTCGCAGACGGCAACTCCACCCATCCAATCGGTAAGCAGCGTCATCTTATGCTCGTCATCACCATTCCACTAACACTCGTCACTCGTAGTCCACAACGCCACCAGTCATCGAAACGACTGCCTATGATCCAAACCCCTTTGGTGACTCGGATTCACAGTCAATTCCTTCACCGGCGACTAGGACTCGGCCAACTCCACGGTACGTTTTACGTAGAATCGTTTCACTTCCACCTGCAGACTCCCGATTTTTCAGGCGACCACTCTCTGTGCTGCAGATCCCCCTGTGGCTGGTCCCCTCGTTTCGACTCCTCTGAGCGAGGAACGACTTTGCGAGCTGCTCAACACGTCGTCGCAGTACACGCTGGAGAGCGTCTGCCAGGCGATGGACGGCCGGCTCGCCGAGATGCTGCGGTTCTACGCAACGCTCCACTGGGGCCCGAACGTTCGTGGTCGCACGACTTTCAGTCGACTGGATGCTGCGCGGTCCTTCGAGGATGTTCGCATGTGCAGCGAACCAGTTCCAGCTGACGCTTTGACAGAGGTTGGACGAGAGCTAGCTGCAGCTCAAGCGTCCCTCAAGTCAGCTGAAGCTTCTCGCACCGTCATGGAGAACAAGCTCTTCTCGGAGCAGTGTGCTCGCGCTAACGCGGAGACTTAGGCTCAGCAGTTCTCGGCTGATCGCGACACCGCGCACAAAGAGATCAAGTTGGTCAAGTCGCGCGAGGCCTCGTTGAACGCACAGATCAGCGAGATGAACGCTGTGATCAAGAGTCATCAAGAGATGTACGACCGACTCGAGAACCGGATGCAGTTGGCTCTCTGCAGCAATGCAATTCTGACCAAGGAAGTGAATCATGGCCGCTCCGAGTATTTGGTCGGGATTCAAGCATTCAAGAAGTCTCACGAGAATCTCCACAAGCTTCTGTCTCACACCGATCCGAAGGAAACCACACTGACCCTCAAGCTTCGCGAGTGCAACCGAGATCTCGTCCGTCGGGTCAAGCGTCTCGCGAAGGCTAACTCAGCTCTCAGTTCGCGACTTCGGTTGGGGGACATGG
>NBNE01000311.1:0-26306 GCA_002215365.1 Phytophthora megakarya
GTCTACAGTCGTGAGTGTCGAAATGCTCTCAGAAGCGTACTCCGGGGTAGTCCTGAGTTTCGATGGTGCGACCATAACTTCAACGAGGAAGGGCATCTGTGGATGCATTCTGTGGCAGCTACCTGAATGAAAAGTTTTGGATGCTCGAAGGTACATTCTGGATGGAGTCACCGTCAACGACGCGGAATACTTCGGGGTGCATAAAGGGTTTGCAATGGCTTTGGAGGAGGAATTCAGGACATAGTCGTGGTGGGTGACTCGATAATTGTGCTTCAACAAGTCCAAGGCATGATTGATTGTACCCTGCCTAACCTCGAAATGAGACTAACCGCATGCGAAACCCTGAAAAAAACATTTCCAGACCGTCCGATTGGTAGAAATGAAGCGCGAGTTCAACCAGGCCGCTGATTACCCGACCCCGAAGACTCTCGTGCAAGGTGAATCCTGGACTGTTCAGGATGATCTCGAGAAACGATACCTAGAAGTAGTGTCTAAGATTCGCGAGAGGTTGGGGAAGCCGTTGGAAGGCACCGATACTCGATTTCACAGTGGAGGTCCCCTACAAGACTCTGATGAAGAAGATGGCAATTCAGGAACGAGACATGATCCTGGTCCTGAATGTGCTCTATATCTCCTGCCACCCGAGTCATGGCTGTACGCACGAGATCATGAGCTCAAGAAGCTGACGACGACGAGGTTTCGCCCATGGGACCACTCGAATTTCAGGCCGAAGGCTAGAGGCGAATTAAGGTTCACCAAGAGGATGATGAGTATCTAGCAGAGATAAGGGCGTTCCTAAATAACGGCCTGGACAGGTTCTCATCCACACGTCTGAAGAAAATCAGCAAGGTTGCAGATCTGTTTGTTCTGGATGACCGAGGAATATTGTACAGACTTCCACACTCTGTTAGCGGAAGACCACGACGTGCATAATCTGAGACATGGTAGTTTCGAGTTCACTTCGGGAAGACATTTTGCACCATGATTTTCAAGGTGGACATCAAGGGATCACCCGGACCCATGAGACGTTACGTACCGAATTCTACTGGCTCGGTATGTATGCGGACGTTCAACATTTTGTGAAGGAATGTGTTTACTGTGCCAGTGGAATAGGGGTTCCCCGAATGGTGGACCTTCGCCAGGAAATATTCAACCACGGTATCCTTTTAAGGCAGTATCTATGGACTTCGTGACCCACATGCCAGAGTTGGCCAGAGGGAATACTTTCCTCTTGTTCTTTCAAGACATGTTTTCAGGATATGTGATGTGTAAACCCATGTCGTTTAATACCGCTCAAGATGTGGCTGAGACTTATGAGGAACAAGTGTTCCAGAGATTTGGGGCGTCTTCCATGATACGGCATGATCAGGACCCGTGGTTCATGAGTGAAATATTCACAAGGTTCCGAGAACTCTTAGGTAGTCGACAACGTGTTACACTCGGGTACCCTCCACAATCAAATGGACAATACCCTACAGCACATCTTGACATGGCTTACACCACCCAAGCGGGTCAGGTCCTCATATATCCACAATCAAATGGACAACATGAGAGATCTGTACAAACGGTCATTCGGAGTATTCGAGCATACGTCGCCGAGATGGATCAGCACGAATGGGATGATCACGCTGAGCGACCGATGTACGCCCTGAATGTCTCGTTCGACGCGACTAGGTTGGACACCCCTTTCTATTTAGTTATTGGTTGGGATGCCCGAAGTACGGTTTCGGCAATGTTGGGACCAAAACCTTCGAGGGTTCCTGAACGTAGTGCATATGAGTGGCGACGGAATTTACAGCCTGAATATAGTTACGCACTCGCTTGTGCTGAGGATCTCCAAAAGAAGGCTAAGAGGATGCGCTCGGATGAACAAACCCAAAAGTGGGTGGAACTTTCCGATAGGGTCAAGGCTGGTTTTGAGAAGGGGGACTCCATCTGGTTATACATCCCGAAAGTTCAGACTGGATTGAGCTGGAAGCTAGCTCACATGTGACACGGGCCATTCAGGATCGATGAAATTCGGGATGAATTCCGTGTGAGGCTGAAGGTGAAAGATACAGGTTATCGTGTTAACCCTTGGGTCGACTCATACCGAGGGTAGTTTTCCCAAAGAGACCAACAGTTGAGGTTGACGTCGCAGATAATGATGATTTCGCTGCAGCGCTATTGCCTGAAGACAGTTAGGAGCCTAATAGCTCGAAGACGGGTTTGAAGTGGAGTCAATTCTGGATGTACGATGGGCGAAACGCAACCGAACTGCGAGGCGATCTCGAGCATACCTCGTCAAATGTAAGGGGTATGATGACCCAGAGTGGATTCCGGTGACACAGCTCAATTTTGGATCACTACTGTATGAATTCAACAAAGGAACGCGAGCACGAACTCGTTTTCAGGAGATGCAGGCTGGGGATGACCATGCAAGAGTGTAGCCAACCCGAATGGCATTACCTGAACGATATTAGACCATGGAATTATGTGAACTAATTATGATTTTGTTTGATTCGTGATAAAGTACTATGGAGATATTCAAGATGCTGAATGTGGGATTTACTTGACGACTAAGAGTGTTGAAATGGATACGAAAACGGTGTGAAACGGATCGGATATGGTGCGAGGGATAAGAAAGTCAGTGAACCTCGAAGATGTGAATGACAGTTGTATTCTGGATGTTAACGCTAATGCTCTGACATGCAATACGTAAAATTGATTCTGGAGGAATCAATTAGTCGATATCCATGGTGACGCGATCTTCTCCGACGAGCGCTGTGAACCTTCCAGGAGTTTCGATGGATAGTCCTCCGGGAGATGATTGATTCGGTCTTCATCCGAAGCACAAGTGTTGCACTAAAAACGTGCTGGCTCTTGATCATCTAATAGCTCCATCTGCTCATTCAGGGTGTAGCGAGTGCTGTCGTCCTTGACGTGCGACTGATGCATCAATATCCAGTGACAGCTCATGGCAGGGATGGTCAAAGAACCAGGCTCATCCAGAATCGTTTCCTCAAGACCAGCATCGACACGATCATCCAGGAGTTTCTTGTACTCCTTCTTGGCTTTGTCACACTCGTCCTTACGCTCGCGGTGAAGTTCCACAGAGTAAGGATCGTCAGTCTCCGACTCGATAAATACCAAATGCCCGAACCACCAAATCACACGACGATGCACATGCATGAAGACCACTATGGCATCCAGGGATTCACGAACAACGACTTTCAAGTTGTCCCGTACGTGAAGGATCAGGAACTTAGAGCGATCTTCGAACATGACGTCCCAAGGGTTCGTGCCCATAAGCTACTTGAATGCGACTGAATCCCAGTGTTCTCGTAGCGCTTGAACAGCTTCGTCCTTGGCCAAATTCGGAACGTAATCTGAGAATCCGAATAACTGTGTTATGGCGTTGTCCATGCCAGGAGGAAACTTCATCAAGACCCCATGTTGGCACCACGAGAGAATACCTTGACGCAACACTTCGACGATCCATTTCTCAGAGTCGCTCAGGGAGCCGTAACTCTTGCGTGCCAGAGCCGTTTGCTTTCGTTCTTGTCCTGGACGCGACTTCTTGCCGTTGCCGGACTTGGCGCATTTTTTGGGTAGCGATGACGCACGCTGGGGTTTGCTCTTGGATGACGAATCCGAAGTGGTGTTACGACCACGCTTCTACTGTCGGGGAGGGGTAGTACGGCGCTGAGGTTTGTTCTGACTATCGTCGCCTGGGGAGAAGGTCACATCGCGCTCTTCATCCTCTTCCTCTTCCGTGACACTGTCATATAGCTCTGCCATAATTTCCACAGCGTCATCCTGGACGTCCTTACGCAAATTAAGTCAACGAGTGGGAACTTCACCGGAAGTGAGAGTCTTGGCAAGCTTGGACTCAGCCTCTTTGTAACATCAACATGGAACGTACTTGACCCAAGGAGTTTTGTCGAGACTTTTCGAGTAGATGACGCGCACCAGCAAGGAAATGAGATGTCGAGCATCCAGGTGCGAGTGAATTTCAGCATCGGCCCGAGCCGCAGCAAGAGCCTCATTGTGAGGCATGTGTGACCGCATGAGTTCCTGGATATCCCCACGAAGCTTGTCTCAAATGACGGGTTGAGTCAAGCCCTGACGTGCCTTGGTGACAGAGAGTTGTCGGGTTGTCGTGGGATCCAGGGTGCCGGTCGAACTCGGGGTGTAAATACTGGGTCGAAGCTGGAAATCCGTGAGAACCTTGGGCTTAGATCCACCGAACAAGTTGCGTTGAATCTTAGCTGGGGTACACTCAGTAGAGGTTGGTTTCATGAGGTCCACCGTTGAAAATTTCACGGTAACCTGAGGCTTGGGTACCTCAGAAACCTTGGATTCCTCATCGTCACTCTCCACTACTCGTAAGCGCCCGGGTCGGCATCGAATTCATCAGCCGCATTGATTTGGATTTGCGTCTTCCAGGCGTCAGGTGGAAGCGAGCCATCTTTGAACTTCTCCAGCAGTGCCTTCAGGCGCGGCCTATTGCCGTTATGACGATTCCTGACGTTCATCACACGACCGACCTTGAACGTTCCCCCGCGTAATCGATCCTCAAGTTGTCGATTGACCAAGCGATAGTCCTCAAGCTGATGTTGAAATTCGGCATTCTCATCGCGAAACACTTGTTCTTGGCGGCCGTGCTCTTCTGTGGCCCGTGAAAATCATGGTCACTTTCGGAGAGCCAACTCTGAGCCTGCTCCAAAATCTCAGCCACTTGCTGGTTGAAAGCCTTTTCGAGGAGCGCGAAGTCTTGACGCGCGCTGCGAGCATCGTACGAAGAATTCCCCAATTCGAGCGTGGTCTTGGAGGTACCCAGGGGCAAGCAACCTGAGAGACACGGTGCCGGTCCAACATGCGTTTTAGTAGTGTGGGTATCCCGAATACTTTGCGAACTAAACCTTGAGGCTCGTTCTCCCGCAAGAGCGACACCAATTCGCGTTGTGCTGGAATGCCAGTAACAAATTTTCGGAAGTCACATGGGCTGAGCTCCACCGACGCATCCTGAGGTACGAACAGCTCTCCCTGAGCGTCTTGGTCCTCGCTAAGCAACTTCGACAAGTCGGCCCTGTCCTGGGCACTCAAGCGTTAGATCTCGACGAGATTCTCGAGACCGCCACAGCCGGCGCGTAGGAGCACCGTACCCAGACGATCGACGTCGAAGGCTGGTACACCAACGAATCGCGTGGTGGAGCAAGGCGAATATGTTGAAGACAATGTGATTTGAACGGGAGGAACCTTACCTACTACCGAGGGAGTAGCAGCAACCATGGAATGAGCCTTGGTGTCGGCCGCATCCAACTCCGTGAGGAACATCGATTCGGCGAGCCACGTCGACAGCAAGGTTTGTGCCGCGTTACGCGTGTTGAAGTCATCAACAGCCGAGATACTAGGCCGGTCTGAGCCAGTAGTGGGCCCACGCAGCAAGTCTGCCACTTAAAGACGTTTAGCAAGGGCGCCACTATCTTGATACGTCTTACCGTGATCTTGAGCCGTCTGACAGGCGTGTCCATCACTGGCGCGTCTGTTGTCGGAGGGTCGTCACGTGATGTGTCACCACCTGGCGCGCTAATCCGAGAAGGCCGGTGTAATTGTGGAGTGGTCCTTGGTGGTGTGCTCGCTGGCGTGTGCGTGGGCGAAGACGACTGCGGAAGCTTGGAGTCTGTGTTTGAAGGTATTTTGCCGAATGTCTGAGGTTTCGGTTACGTTGTTAGCAGAGGCTTCCAGAACGAATAAGATACGACAGTAGGAATTTCTTGGATCTGGTGGGGACGAAGAAAGGTCTCGAAATTTGGTAGCCTTTTGACAATTCTGCAATTTGGCGTGCTCTTACGTACAGGGCGTCTGCGTTCACGATGTGTGTCCATGGTCTGTCACTTCGGAGGTTATTCTCTCAGTGAAAGCCCAGCGCGCAAAGGGGCGGTTGTGGCGATGCAACCTGAAATTCAGGTGGCCTCCCCAGCTGCCCTAACTGGAGAGCCGAAACTGGGAATATCGAACGTGATGACATTCTCTTTGGGAGATGAACGGAGGATGCTCCGTGAACATAAATTCCAACTTCCGGTCACCCGAGCCGAGTGACCAAACACCGTTGTTCCAGGAAGTCCTGGCGTGGAGGAGCCCGAAAAGATGACCGATACTTTCGGACGGGCCAGTAGCGATTGAGGGACTTATGTTTGAGGCAATATGGCGCCCCGGAGTCCCTAGCCGCTGGACGTCCTGAATTGCGGGAGTGTGTCGCGGAAAATAAATCTTACGAACGGCTTGACAAGATGGATCGGTAGAGATTGAGGGACTTCTGTTCGAGGAGATATGGAGCCCCGGGGTCCCTGGTCGCTGGACATCCTGAATTGCGAGAGTGTGTCCCGAATGGAGACATCACGTACAACCCGAATGGAATACAGCCCGAATGTCGTGCAGGACGAGTCAACTGATGACGTGATGGCCCAAGGTACAAGACGCGCCATACGCCAGTGCAGGCAAAGATCGAGTTTTGCCATCTAGTGCGCATATGGTTCGCAGAAACCGTGTTACTAGGGGCACCTCGTCGTAGAAGAACTGTGGGAGACAACCTAAGGGGTCAAGGATTCAAGGCCCAACCACACCAAGGACTGACTACGACCACGCGGGACGCGTGAAGATTCTCAACCTCGTTCAAGCTAAGGTAACTCGGGGACCGGTGTGCTTGAACACTTGGGCTGATCCAGTTATTTCATTTTCCAAGTTGCCTCTGGACACCCTCAAGTGTCCAGTTGCATTTCATATTACCCTGCGATTTTAGGAGGATTATAGCGATCTCCCCCTGGATCTTTATTGCTGATTGCTGTTTGAACGGAAGGTACTGATATTGATTCTCCTGTCTTAGTACAGGAGTGGTGCGCGAAGGGCATCCCGAAATCTACCTGTCTTCGGGTGTGTCTAATCACTGACAGGCTGTATATTTGCATAACGAACCCTGTGTATATCATCTAGGTCATTTGTATTCGTTTAGGTTAACTTTGGGAGGAAGGTCTTTACCCGTGATCTCTCAACTAACACTCAGGACAACTAGGACTAAATGATCCCGGAAGTTCTCTTATATCTCTGTATAACGTATTTGGAAGTCACTGCTACGGTGTTATCCCTGGTCTTCGAATTAATCGAACCTATAGGGATTGACGCAAGGCACACGTCAACTCGGACTGGAACAAGTTTTCAGCCCGAGTCTGGTACTACCTGAACGAATTCGTGTTCGAATCCGCTCAGGGCACGCTATACACCTTTGGGCGGTCAAGTGCTCACCCACTTCGTCACAACTGCGTTAACCCCCCTGTACTCATATATTTTATATTTCATGTTATGAAAAAGGACAGCTCTTCTTTCTATACGTGGAATGTTTAGATTAGGTGAAAATAATTTCAAAACAAACGAAAATAACAAAAAGCTCGCGGGAAAGACTGATCAGCTACCGGATTTTAGCGTCTGTGAGTCGGCTTCATTCGAGAAGCCACCACACAAGACGGAAACTCACCAAACTGAGGCCGCGTCGCACGCACACGCACCAACAATACGAACGCTATTGACAGTATTGACCCGGTGAAGCGCTTGCACCTTCTAAGATAGCATGCGCAGTACCTCGGTAGAGAGTACGACGACGACGTCGAACTTCCAGACACAACGCAGGCCACAGCGACCCCTGCTCGCACCCCGTCTCCTGTTCGGAAGACACCAACTGGAATGATCTGGTCGTATCTCGCTGTTGCGAAAGCGTTCGAGGCTATTAGAGCTGCAAAAGAGCAGACCGACAAAGAAAACGAAGATCATCGCGTTGCAAAGACCGCGCGGGCAAAACCAGTTGCTCCCAAGATGAACATGGCCAAGAAACCGATCGCAGACATCGAGCGTGTCGAAAAGAGTGAAGGAAGCGAAACCGGTGGCGCTTCTAGGAGCCGTGACAACAAATAGAACCGTGGCAAAGGAGAGAAAGAAAGGGAACGCATGATGAGGGAGGACAAGGAAGGTGCAGACGCACGCTTGCAGGTGTTTGTGGACATCAAGCATAAGCGAACAGGAGGGACAACCTTTCCTGGGAAGAAGAAGAAAAACAAGCAGTCGAATGCTGCTACAGACGAGACCAACGGAAATGCACACGATGAGAGCTTAATATACGGCTTATATTACGCTGTATATACAACATCTACGTTCACTAATCATGTTGCGTGTACAGCCGGTGTTCATAGACTGAGACCTGTGGTCGATAAGCCTTGCATGTCGCCTGATTTGGAGCTGGTGCTGCCAACCTCGACAAGGAATGAATTGATGTCAAGTTGTATTTAAAACATGATTGTAAAATCGACTTGTTGTAAACTAACCTGTGCAGTACGGAATCTACGGTTGTTTTGCCACCACCTGTGGCAACTGCCTTCTTTGCCGAAGGGAACGCAGATGACGACGCGCTCAACTCCGACCTCGATGGAGATGATAGAGACTCTGAAGGATGGTACACAGAGTCCGACCCGACCGTGGAGGGGACCAATCCTCTTCAGATCCTGCGGCGGGACGACTCGGTTTACCTGGTCTTTGGTGAGATGATTGAAGCCCACCCATGACACCAGAAGCTTCCAACAACCAAACCCCTGATTGTAGCGGTGGTTGCGAAATGCTTCCACTCCGAGCAGAATTCCGTGGTTAGCGACTCACTCCAACAATTCGGCACTCGTATCCAGATCACTGCCAGCGAAAACCTTGAGCCTAGATGCTTGCGAGCCTTCACCAGGTGCTCAATGTGAAAAGAGTGAGGTAAAGCAGCAATCACTATTAAATGGGCCGACCCAATGAACCAACAACTTGCGGTTTGGCAGCCGTTGATCAATTCTCGACCACAGAATAATGTATCCGATGTAAACGTTGCCTGGTGTACCGTTGTGTGACACGATATCTCGTGTTTTCTGACGTTCCTTAACATCAAGCACTTCTTTGTGACTTGTGTGTAGTGACGGGCGCATCTGCACCACGAAATCGCCAATGCCTTCAAGGTTAACCACGTACGGATTTCGTGCAGTAGTTGCTGGGACTACGATTGCGCCCAAAGCCGACGATGCGGGAAGCGCAGTGAAGACCTCGATTGGGGCACGTCCTGCCCGCGACTGTACCCGAGTGTGATCGAAGTTTGCTTGCACGGCTGGCAGCAAGTACGACCAATCGTGGTCATCCAGACCATATTCCATAAGCAAAGCCTTAAAGACTTGTAACACGTCCTTGTTAAGCCTCTCAACAGCTCCGTTGATCCATGACGAGTAAACTGAAGTCATGATGAGCTGGATCTTTAGTCGTACAGCAAGGTGTTTCATCGTTTCGTTTAATGGAAATGAGTACCTTGATCCGACAACAGGGTTTTCAGCATCCCATACTGTGCGTAGGAGAGAGTAAGCACCTCAGTGGCGATGTAGGCAGTTGGTGTCGCACACGGAAATAAAAAATGGGAAAGTCCGTCCTCTACCACCGGAAGGTAATTAGAGTCACCAAAACTCTCCAAGTGACAAAATTTCCGTGTGGGCCACTTCGTTCCGCTCATTCGTCTTTAGTAGTGGACCATACGGTCGCGGAATTGGGCGGGAGGCTTGAAGTATTTACAGAAAATACATTGTCGGACAAACATTGTCACTTTTTCCTCGAGCTTCGTTATGTAGAAACGCTCTTTCAGCGCCAGTAGTATGGCTTCCTGGCCGCGATGTCCTTTGAAGCCGAGTAAGCAACCACGATAATTCGAGCGATCAAGTTCTTTGCGTTATTTGGGATTCAGATATGGTCGCAGATCATGATCACACTACCCTCTTCTATTGAAACAATCTGCAGCCTCGAGAGCTCGCGAGAGGCGGAGCTAGAATGTTGTCATGTGTAGGAAAAATAAATCCGCTGTCGCTAAGAGCGCGAAGTCGAGACAATCTTCCACCGCGGCAACTTATGTACTGCGGTGACATCGATAGTGTTACGTGCATGCCATCGAGGGATGATGTCCGCCCAGACATTTTGTTCTCCTGGTATGTGCTGGAGGCATAATGTAGTCCACCCAAGAGCATTTCCCAGTGCTGTAGGCGGTCCCTTACATGCCTCTTAGCTCCACACTGCGCGCAAAGAGGTACGCTAAGTTTGCGTGGTTGCAGTAAAGACGAAATCCATTTGGTCAGAGAAGGAGATAGTCCGGGTCATGACAAGCCTTCACTATGGAAAAGGCCTCCTTTTCCATCGCCGTCCAATTCAGCTCTGCATGCTTGAACATACCACCTTTACAAAAAATTAGCTCGTACTTCTGCTCGTCCTCGGGTATCAACGCATCCCTTTGACGAACCTGAGTGACGATAATGCTATAGCCAGTGGCAGATGCGTCTGTGAAAAGAAATAATTCGGCATCCGGGTCCGGAAACGCCATGAGCGCGGAGTACCGACGACACGACAGCATCGTAAGGCAGCACGTTCCTCGTCCGTCCACGTCATAGACACATTTAGCGCGTTGCGTTGCGCCTTCCAATACGTGGATGTTCGGCGTTCAACTTGCCTTGTTGTGGTTCAATTACCCTTGCGTAGTCTGGCAGCGAGTCCGACAGCCAGTTTGTGCCAAACACAAAGTACTGCAAGTCGGCAACTGTTGCAGGTAGGGGCAGCTCAGCAAGAGTGTTTACGTGGGTTGGGTCATGACGAACACCATTTCTCAAGAGAAGACGTCCGTCCTATATGATCTCCAACTCGAACGGCGACGACTTGCCCGTATTAACCTTGAAATTGGCCTCAGCCACCAGTTCAAAGAAGACCGCGAGCGTCTGCTCGAATTCTTGGACAGTTGGCGCGAATAAGATAACATCGTCGACCCACACTAACGCCGAGTGGGGAATCAAGGGAGCCGGCTTGTTCTGTACTTTGGTTTGGAAATGAAGGGCTGAGCTCACATGACATTCATCCACTTCTCCATCCAGCAGGGATAGGTCAGCCAGTTGAGCGAGCAGTTGAATTCCTAGCTCATTCAGAACATCGTGCCCTAGAAAAGTCCATCGCCGTCACCAACCAAAATCAGACAGGGTACCGAACGTAATAAGACCGGACCAGCAATGATTGCCAACTTCAAGTAGAGCAGCACTTCTTGGTCGCACGACTGGTCTCGGCCGTCCGCCATCACAGTTTCACTGCAGTAGAAAAGGTTGTCACTTGAAAGGTAGGCTGCATATACGGAGTGCGTGAACGGTTTGTTGGGGCACTACAGTTTTGTCTGCGTCGATGGCTGGAGAGAATTGCATATCCACCAGTCCATTAATTCTCACAGTACGACCGGTGCTTGCGTATCAGCAGTTTTAGAGCGAACGGCGTTTGCCCGTTGTTCCTTAGCCCCTCGATACTTTCGCTGTCCTGCTTAGCGTTTAAGAGCCCGTCGCTATCGGGCAATCAGCCAATCAGTGGACTCCCTTGCAAAAGCGGCACCCATCCTGTGGTGGAGGGCGAGGCGATCGAGGTTCTCGAGCCGGTGCGGACGTCGAGAGCGAAGGCGGCTATATGCGCGTCGGCTCAGACTTGGCGCCAGCGTTGACATTGTCGGTCTTTTGGGGCTTGCGGTCTGGCTTTTCCGCCTTCCAATCTCCCTTTGTCGCACAATCCTGCGATATTCGATAAAATTCCTGTTATACTTTCGCATGCTCCAGTGTCAAATCAAAGAGGGTGACATCACCAGACTTACAGTCACGCTTCTCTAACCCGGCATGTCAGAAAATTTGTGCCTTGAGGATTGGGGATTGGAAGTTTCGACCAATAGGCGACATCGAGCTTTCATTCTGCTCTTCTAGCCATTGAGGGATGCTGTCAGAACCAATTAGCCCTTGGAGACCATTGTCTTCTGTGGTATCATTGAAGTAATCATGGTAGGGGAAAATCCGCGCCTCACAGCCATCAATCGGTATGTCCATCTTGAGCTTCTGATGGAATAGAGACGTGACGTCGGAAACGAACTCATTCTTGAGACTGCAACAGCGGGCTCGCACAGCCTTCAAGACATCAGCATCGATCCCATCTCCTACCGGCTTCTTTAACACGTAGGTAAACAGATTTCTCACCGTCTTACGTCTTCCACAACCCTTGACAGTGACCACCACGTTCTCATGCGTCTCGCCGGTGGTGGTTCAACGGTGTCGCATCTTCTGAACGTAGCGTTCCCACTCGCGAAGCCACTCGATCAGAGCAGCATGGTCCCAGCTGGACAATACGGGATTGCCTCGAAGATCGGCTGGAGGAGCGACATCTCCACGTCGCCATCGGAGTCCACTGTGTAGCTAAGCATGGTTGAACTTAAGGCGAACTTAGTAGAACCACTCTTAATTCAGTATCGAACTTTGACAAGGTCAGACATACACATTTGAATCATTAGTCACTTTGCTTACTTTAAAGCAGTGTAATCTGCTAGTTGAGATGATAGATAATCCGAGATATCATTGTGAAAATTTTACGTCGGCGACTACGATTTGTTACGTTCAGACTCTGATTTAGCTATTTATACCCTTGTTTATGGGTTTAGCAGTTTGGATATAATGAAAAGAACTAGCAGTAGCTACGCAAGTAGATAGTAAAATGGAAGATGCTCCCGTACGTCCCTTTACCAGAATTATATGATAACAAGCAAGATGCTCGCACCGCAAAACAGCGCAGCGCTTGTCCCACTTGAAAAAATCAAAGCTATGGTCTACATGGGACCCAAACGGAACCATAGTTTTATCATTTAAGACTTTTTTCGCTAATCAGATGGCCGGATTTATGTGGCCTGATGGAGGGACATACATTCATTATATTGTTTAGGATAATGTGGGTAGTGATAAAGTTAAAGCCTTTGTTACACGTGAATATGAGACCTCGATCGTAGAAACTTGAAGATATACATAAATCATTTCTCGTTGTAGTTAGTTAGCAAGGTCAAATATTGGGGTTTGTTGGAGCTCAAGAAATACAGAAGGTATATTGTTAACAACAATACACCTTCTGTACTTCTTCCATAGCATAGTCTTACATCGTATGTAAACTACTGTATTCGCATATGTCAAACTATTGGTAACGATTGGAAACCGCCTTAAAACTAAAAAAAATAATAGTACAAACTGCAATCTGCACTAACCTTTCATAGAATAGCATCATCGTTAACATGATTACACCAACAGTAATAGCGACATCACGTAGTGGTGCACCCGCAACTCACCTACGGCAACTTCTCCCGAACTGTTGAGGCCAAGTTACAAACAAAAGTCCGGTAGATCAAAGTGCAACCTAATATTTCATAAAATCATCACTGTTAGCTCAACAACATCGTTAACGACAACTACAATAAAGTAGATCCTAATCACAAACTTTTACTACGGCGAACTTCTGCCTAGCTGTGGTTCCAAGTTACAGCCGAAGGTTCACAATACGAACGGTAAACTGCACAAACGTTTCGCAGTATAGTAATATGGTTAGCAAAGTTATCGTAGTCTTTCATTTGCCTGTTTCCTTATTTCCCACTGCCAAAATCATTGATTTGCCCACCTATTTCCATATCGCAGTGGTCCCGACACTTCCGACATCTAGGTATCTAGTCGGTGAAACTGCTGTGGTTTATCATTCTACGTAGTAGTACCTTCTACTGAACTACTACTATGTGCACACGTATTTAGCCAGGTGTGACAGTAGCGGTCAAAACGTAAGTTGTCAAAATGTCAATAGCAGAAGTATGGAAATGGCTAGAAGTGTTATTGGGTTCATCATTTTCACACGAACGAAGATCTGTAAGAGCACACCATTTTACATCACTTGTGCTTCATCGTCGATGGAAGCCAAGACTTGGGGTTGGCAGTGTCAAGCAGACCGTGTTTGCCGTGTAGCTGGCGACTAGCGTCACCATGGATTTCTGCGTGTGGTGTTGTTGGTAAGCGTCACAACGCACTCCCCGATGCCGCTGTCGCTCATACGCGCACGGAACACGCACCCATAGTCGCGAGTCCCTCCTCAAAATAGTTCAATTTTGTCGTGCACACGTCATAGGCATCAGCAGACTCGTGATTCTCAAACGTGAATTTAGGAGTCTCGCGCACTGTGCCCGCAAATTTGCACCATGGAGCCACATATCATCCCCGGTGATCACGTCGCGGACGCAGCAATACTTCACATCGCCACCTAGAGCGTCATGCACCGAGTCGAGTATTGGAATGGTTGGTTGCATCATGCAGATGCGTCATGTGGGGGCAGCTCGGCTCCAGCGCCATGACGCCTGACCCTGCTGGACAAATTCCTTGTACTCGCTGCCGTTGAGCTCATGCTTGACAATAGTTGCAGATCGCAACCACCGAACGTCACGGTGTCAGCTACTTGGGGCGGTAGCTGAGAAGAAGTTATTTGATGCACGACACGAAAAACCGGATCTTGTTCGAGATGCTCACCTTCTTTACCGCATAGGCTGTTGTCTCCTTAGTCGTCGTCCTCCGCGTCAGTATCACATTTTAGTTATGCACTAGTACTTCGCCGAACCACACATTCCCCTCACCGTCTTCTCGGACTTGACGAATTCTTCAAAATGAACCAGCAAAAATCGATGTCCTATTCGAGGACTATATCCTAGTTGTCGGAATAGCAAAAATATTATAAAGTTATTTGTTGTAGTTGTTTTTCGTATTGACATATACATATTTTGGCCAGCCTTACGACAGATATTTGTCGGAAAATGTTGGATCCGTAAATATACCTCTAATAGATGTAATTGGTTGAAATGGTTGAACGGTACATGATGATAGGCTAATATACCCTATTGTGCAGCTGTAAAACAATCCTTTAGCTATATCTGTCAGAAAGACGTGTGCATTCATCCATATTCTGCCCGCACAGAAAGTCGAGAACTAAATATGCGATCACACGTGATAACTTCTACGTAACACGACTTTATTTAACTACAGTACATCAACTACGTACAATGGGCATTGCTATTGATAATTTCACTTTGGCGCCATCGTTATATTGTTAAAAGAAAAAATCAGCTTCCCAGCATAACACGACGCCTCAATGGAATATACGGCTGCTGAGTACAATGATGCCAATCATTCGTGTTCGGTTGTGATGGCACCAGATATGGAAGGTAGGACATGTTAGAAGCATAATGACTCAAGGTCATTCTACTCATTTTTGATCTTATTCTTTCCTACACATCAGACATGGCCAAACAACTCCTATAAAGCACCTAAATTACCTGTACTTGCGGCAATAGAGACATCAGAAACCGAAGATGAAGATGGTGCGTTGCATCAACTACAAGAAGTATGCCGGTTGGCGTAGCGGATGCTGAAGAAAAGGACCTCGTAGAAGTTCTGAATGTTCGGACGATAGTTCCAATGATGGTCAATTATCTGGAGATGATAACGATCGTTGAGTACAAAGCAGAAGAAAGTCTGAGACGTTGTTGATAGTAGTTTTTTGGTATGCAATATACTCAGTGAGCAAGCGGTTACGCCCACGTGGACAAATAGATGATTTTAGGAGTGGACAAAAAGGGTTGTGGGCAGTAATAAAGATTACCCAAAGTTACACCAACAGGAACAACTACATGGCGTAGACCCACTTAACGCACACAAAACTTACCTACGACGAGCTTCTACTAATTCTCTGTCGTTAAGTCACAACCGAAGATCCATCACTGTCACAGTGTCGAACGCCGTGGCGTATGGCTTAGTTGCTCAGATAGGGCTGGACGTTGCAATATAAGGGTTGACATTTAACGCAATCAGTGTATGCGTCTGGTAGCTTGTATTAATATGTGTATTTCTACCACATTCGTGTGTTTCCAACGCGTGGTTGTTTATATCTATTATTTCGCCCACCCCTCAGAGTGTGCATCTGGTATCATAGTTTACTGGTTTTAGTCACGACGGTAGAGATACTTTATCGAGGCATACTACCGTTATCAGGGCTATTATACCCTGGTTTAGCAATCAGATTCCAATAGCAAATAATAAAGGCAACCGCAGTACAGTACTACAGCCGGGTATTCCTCGCGGAAAATGCTCCACCCGAGGACGCAGAAACGTTCAAAGCGTACCGTGATATCAAATGTAATTTTGTCCTGTGTACAATATGCATATACCCTGAACCCTAAAAAATGTTTTACCATCTTATGAATTGCACATCATCGTCATTCAAGCTCATGCAAGCTTATGCATTCTCATGGAAAATGTCATTGGCGAGGACGGAGACTAGAGATGATTAAATCGACCCATCAATTCTTTTATTCTACATTTAGATGCTGTTCAAACTCAATCCAGCCGATTATCAGGTGACTGTCTGTGGAATATCAGCTCGATGCAGAGGCTTTCAGTTTGTGGTCTTGGTTTTCAGTTCACAACGATCTCAGTATCAATATCTAGTGTGCGTACGAGCATTACGCGATGGGTTCACACGCATGATGGGGAAAATGAGTTGTTAGCACTATGATGGACGATGCTTCATATGTCCAGTTCAACGCGCTCGAACGGGTATTTGGGGGTGACAACATTTTTATCTACCTAATGTGTTTCTACCACCTTGTTGATAAAGTTGTGAAAAAATGAAAACAATGTCAGAAGCAGCAAAGGTTCATGCATTTCAAGACATCTACAATACTAACTTTAGTCGAAGTATGGAACAGTGCACTGAATTTGTTCGAGTTAATGTGGCGGCTTGGTGTGATAGTCCTGAATCGACTAACAACCCAGTAGAACAGTTTAACAAGAAAATAAAGGGCGACTATACACTCAGACAACGGCTGAAGATGTAACACTTCATCAGCAACTATTATCCTGTTGTGACAACTAACCCAGCTACATGAAAGGATTTCGTGTTCAAGTGGAGCCATCAAAGTCATTACAACACCGTACGAAGGACCTGGTAAAGTTTAGCCTGCTGCAAGAAGCTTTCGTACTTTTGAAGTTAATATCGCGAACGACCCCAACGTCAAATATGTTACCTCGACCCAACCTCCACGAGTAAATATTAAGCCCAGACACGAAACCGAAGCCAGCAGAGTAGTATTAGCGCAGATGGGATTGAACTATACAAGAATGGAGGTTGTAAACTATCCTCGTTTGGACGGAAAGTTGCTTGGTGCGTCAAACGTTCGGATGGAACATGTACTTCAACTTTAACACGTGTGTGCCCTTAATTGACATCCTTGTGAAATATGGTGCTACGGATGATTTCAGTAACGAATGTCTAATTAACCGCACACCAGTCATCAAGCGCCAACGAAATGAAGGGTCCATATCTCAAATATTCTGGCAGTGGTTGCTGGACGCCCGGCAACTAAAGGTTACGCCTGATCGTTGCACTAGGTTCTGGTAACATTACCAAATGCACACCGTTAGCTGTTAATACGGTTGGAACGACATCCCTAATGAATACATAGTGCTTCTACAATGCGCCGGTATTGTATCTGTGCTGGGGTTTTCCGTTAAAATAGTTCTAGATTCACGTTGAGTGATATAGACTGCTCAGCTTTAGTAAATTTGTATTAACTAGTGCAGATAAACTTCAATTCAAGACGGTTTCAATTATGTCGCGCGAGTTAACTTGAATTCAGGACTGATTCACATTATCTCGCGCGAGTTAACTTGAGTTCAAGTCAGATTCATGTTATCTCACGCGAGTAAACTTGAATCGGGATTCACCTTATCCTTAATGTGAATGCATATATCTAGTGCGAGCTAATCTGAGTTCAGACTCCAGTACAACATGAATGCTATACCATAGGTAACCTAAACTAAGTCCCCAACTAGACTTCAAATCCGGTGGACTGTCACTCTTCCGTCACACAATTGTGTTTTTGTATGATATTAAGGGTGGGTTGTGTGATGTGCACACGTTCTCTTCTCTCTGAAACTGCGATTTGATTATGATTTTCAGGAACTCATTAAACATTGAGCTCCGGTAAACCCCTGTAGCCTCGTATTCTGTATCCTACAAAATAAGTGTTTAGAGAGGATTAAATAGCCAGCAAACTTAGAAACAAGATCGAACTCCGCATATCGACCTTTGTATTCGTGGAGATCAGTACGTTTATCTTGCATGATGGGTGCCGGAAAGATAGACGGGAATTCTTCACTGGGAATAGAAAGGACTATATAAATACCCAACAGGTTTGAAAATCCGAAGAGAAACTGCTTTCGTGTTTGTTTGTGTCTACCACACTTTACAACCATTGTACAACTATGAATGGACCAGGCGAAAAGACGTTCAAAGGGTTCTGGCGTGAACTCACGAAAGAAGGATGGAAGCCCCGCAAGCCTACCGAGCTTGTGAAACACCACAGCTACGTCAAGCTGGGGATCAAGGGCCGCCTGAACCTCGTGAAACGTGGCGTGGATCATTTTGTTGGTAAGTTGATGTAATGTTGCGCAGTAGCAGACGCAGAACTAATGTGGTATTTCGCATAGGCGGAAAATGGGCATATGGGCGACGCTGCGGACGCCTGAAACTTGCTGTTTCATCTACTCTTACGCATATCTGCCTCGTACCGACCTCCGACTGGTAAGCAAGCCGTATATGGGGCGTTAAGACGGGCTGCGCCAGCTCCACCAGAGACTGTTCTTTTGGTATTCCTCAGCCCGGAAGCTCCTAATAGGTCGACCTTACCGATACAGCGAGACCGAGGCGAAGTCACAAGCGTAAATTGAGCTTCGGTGGATACCGCCGTGCAAGCATCATCTATTTCAGATGATCCGGAACAAGTACAGATGGCTACAGACGTTGTTCTGGAGCATCCAGAACAGCGTGAAAGAGCTCACTCAAGTAACGAAAATGATGAAAAGTGTGAAAACGACGAAGAATACACTCTAGGTTCTATGAATTCAGACGTTTTTGATGGAAACAGCCTCATGGAGGGCCTAAAAAACAAAACTTACTTCAGTCCAGTCGACAAAGACGATTCAACTTGCTCGATACTCCCGACGAGAGCGATCGGAATCTGATGCCGATAACGAAGATGCTATGGCTGGCAACACTATTTCCGGCATTGTAGATGGTGTGGAAGACTTGGGTTAGGTCCCGATCAATACGGAAGCACCCAACTACGGTATGTTCGTCTTTACAGGAGAAGCACTGCGCATTATTGGCTATTCAGGTTGGATTGGATACGATGAACCACACAGTGGTTAGTCCGGATGATACATAGTAAGTAATATGTTAACATGCTAACGCTGTATTTATGTACTTTTGCAATGAAGGAGAACTACAATTGCCTGCTGCCTCAGATTACTACAACGGACCATGGGGCCAACGCGTTCTCCAGTTGCTCATTCTGACTCCCCATTAGTAATGTTCTTATACTTTTTATCCAAGGCATCGTGAATTCGGATAGCTGATAAGACGAACCGATACCGTGAACAAAATATCGGTGCAGTAGCAGCCGCACGCAGGTCGAAACTGCTGGCTCGGGAAGCCAAGGACACCCGCGTCAGTATTCTGAACCTGGGGGATATGAAACAGGACTTAAACTACTGTTCATGTAATAACACTACTGTTTGCTTGAGCTATAGCCTCTATACGGGACGGACTTGCTAAACACTAGGCGACCGAAGAAGACGACGCCATACCTCGAGGCACGTTCTCACGCTTCATGAAGCGCGGACGCTTTGAGGCAATCATGCCATTCCTACGTTGCAACGACAACAGCGAGAGTGGGGCGCATTTGGACAAAGCTTGGAAAGTACGCCCAGTGTTGCAAGCGGTAGATAAGACCTCCAGACGTGGTTACCGGCTCGGGAATGTGATTTCGTTTGACGAGGCATGATGCCAAATCACAGCAACTATAACCCAGTACGCTTGTTCATGCTGGACAAACCCAGCAAATACAGCACAAAATTCTATATGACGACCGATGTCACGTTGGGTGTCAGGCCGAAGGCGGTTGTACGGCGAAACATTACGAAGGCGTTGTTCGGTCAGCCGCCAAAGCAACTTATTGTCACGGATAGCTTCTACTCTACGGGTGCTCTGAGTTTGAAACTCCTGAAAATGAAACTCTATCATGTTAGGACTACGCGGATTGCCTGGTTGGGATGGTGCCCCATTCCTTTCACACAATCAAAACAGCCGAAGCGAATGGCACGAGGGACGTATCGAATTGCGCAATGTCGTGATCACCCTGAAGTTGTAGCACTGAGCTGGATGGACTCAAAACCTGTCAATATGATAGCGACCGGTTGCCGTACGCAGATTTCGAGTGTTGATCGTACCGAGAAAGAGGGTTCGCGAAGTGTAGTTCCTTGCCCACTGCTGGTCCTGGGCTATGGGAAAGGAATGGGTGGTGTCGATGTCCACAACCAGCTGCGTCTCCAGTGATACAGCATACAGAATTGTATATCGCTACAGAAATACTACAAGCAGCTATTATTATGCATTGTAGACATGGCCGTCGTCAACGGGTACGTCGTTGTGGCGAAGCAGGATCTACGAAAATCGCGTTGACGCAGGTCTAGATACCACTGGCGCCCGGACACCGACTAACGAAGGGGTCCATCGATGATCCGTGATCTGATTGTGTTCTTGCTCACCTTGTGTACCCGACGGACGGCGGGTTACGCTCTCCTGGCTGACGCGTTCGATGTATATCCGGAAAGGATAGAATGCAGGGGCTTGAGATAGCGCGGAACTTCTTTGCTCTACCTCGTTCTAGTCGATCTCGGTCGCTGACGTGTCTTTGAGTCGCGATCAAACTGCTTGGTTGTCGATACAGGTCTTTGGGGATCCAAATACCGAGATCTTGCTCCTTCTTGTATATGCTAGCCGCTTCCAATAGCGGGGAACTTGTAGAGTTGAGATCAGACGTGATCTTCAGGCCAAGCAACGAATTCTTTCCTATCAGCTGTTAGCACTTGAGGGCAAGTCACTAGGTAGGGCAAAGCTGGCCAATATATTATCCTGTCTAAACCGCTACGCTAGATCCTATGTCCTTACCGCCAACGCGCTTGAGGGACCAAACTAATCTCCGATTCCCGGCGAAGATGGACACTTGTGTGACTTAGAGCAAATTCGAGTCTGTTTACTGTTATCCCCATGTCTTCTAACTCATCCTCAGCTGCTTTCTTGCGATCATCTGGCATCGGTATACATACCTTATCTTGGGATCGCGATCTCGGATCACGATCGGATCTCGATCTGCCCCGATAGGGCCTCATCAGCGATCACACTCACGTCTCGATCGGATCCCGATCTATGATCGCGATCGGTGACAACGATCGATGATTTCAATCAAGGATATCGATCTCGATCTGGAACGCTGCCCCGGGATACTGATCCATCTCTCACCGCCGTCGTGCGGTGATCTCCTTCGCCGCTGCTCGTCTTGGGGCGCATGCCTGCTGCCTCCCGACGTTTCCGTCCTGCCGGCTGCCTCCCGACGTTCCCGTCCTGCCTCCTTCTCAGGGCTCCGGGTCGCCATCCTGTCTTGATCTGGGATCGCGTATACCTCGCGTGTCTTGATCGGTTATTGACGGGGCTACGTCCGTAGCCGTTCCCCATCGATTTTGGCCAGTTCGTCTGCTATTGCTCTGGATCGCCGGTCGATATCGACTCCTGTCCACTGATTTCCCTTGATCTGACACTCGCACGATGCGGTACGGATATGTCGTCATCCATCATTCCGCCAGGTTGACCTTGCCATCTGTAGTCGATCTTGGGCCATCGGTAGTCACCATCTCCCACCGATTGTCGCACGTTAGCTCTTGGGGAGGCGACTTGATGTCTGGGTCTGGAGTGAGATTTCTGTCGCCTGGTCCGTCTCTATGTCACGATCTGGCAGCCGAGGTTGCTTCTCTCTCCCTATTTCGATCGCACTCCAGCACATCGTTCACCTCACTACATTGGAGAAACCGGGAGAAGCTCCACCTACACATGCAGACTATTTACCCGCTTGCACAACTAGTTGTTAGCGCTTCGAACCATAAACTTTGAGACGCACATAAAACGCAGAGGACTTGGTGTCTGTACCAATCCCACCCCAGGAACACAAATTAGTCAATACGGACGAATTCTACACGGAGGGCAAGCAGAATAAGCGTCGCCAGACAGCAGAGCCAAATCATTCGAGACGAGTTTCTTCTGTATTCGCTGCAGTGACGCGTTTGGAGGTCGTTTGCCGCTCTGCCGCCACACTCGTCGTGTTGATTCGGGCAACACTCTCACCTGCGCTCACATTTGGCACCAAACTTGGAACAATGACACAAAGATCCCGTCAAACCTAAAAAATAAAATTCGGTTCCGTAAGCGTAAGAGAGACGAGAACGATGACGCGTAAATATAGTTGGTGAATCCGTTTGCAACTTTGTGTGTTTCATTGTGTTGTATTATTTCATTTCGCACCCAGAGAAGTAATTGCCCAGTTCCTCCTCACTAAACCGGTAGGCAATTTCTTCCTCTGCTCGCGGTGTCGACCGACGCGTGGTCCCAGCGACGCCTGACTGGGGTTCACACGTGCTATCATGCTATCAATGATATTGTACCGAATATGGCATGTATCGTTGTTGCAAAGGGTTTAGAATATATATGTCGCTCTAAAGGGCCAATGAAATACCTTTATTTTTACAGATGCGGATATATTACTCGTCTTTTGTCTACCTTTGCAGTTATTATGTGCTGGACCGGTCTACAAGGGTTAAGCAATCATTTTCCTCACATGGCTACCGGTTCCTGAAATTAATATTAACTCATAAACATATATCATATGTATTAATACAATCATGTTATATATATCTGCTGTAGTCGATGCTTCACCGTTCTACACGTACAAAGGGAGTGATACGGTAGAGTTTACTTGACCTCGTGAAAAAGCTGCCAATTTCGACAAACTTGAGGTCACTCAAAAATTCACCACTACCAACTCGACCACTACTACTGTCAAGACTTCTCGATCGCCATGGCAATTGCTTCTATCGCCAACTCCACTCGCATGACCTACCGTTTCGTGGACGACTCAGGTCTGCTTGTTTCTAAGTTTGGACTCGGTAGCTGGATGGATGTCAACGACAAGTACACGGTGGATGCCTGGTACGAGATGATGAAGCTGGCGTTTGAGCATGGTGTCAACTTTTTCGACAATGCTGAAGCGTATGGTGGTGGCCTTGGTGAGGAAAACATGGGTGTTGTCATTATAAAATGTATTGCGGAAGGCGTCTGTAGCCGCGAAGATTTGGTGATCACCACCAAGATTTTCTACCGAACTAAGGAATTCACCGTTCCTGCTGGGCCCAATGAACGTGGTCTCAGTCGCAAACACATCATCGAAGGCACGAAGGCGTCATTTAAATGCCTGGAGCAAGAGTGTATGGATGTGCTTTGCTGTCATCGTCCTGATCTGCGTACGTCGATGGAAGAAAGTGTGTGAGCCATGAACTACATTATCAGCCAAGGTTGGGCCTTCTACTGGGGAACTACTCAGTGGAGCCATCGCGGCGTGTGAGATCACTGACGGTCTTGGTTGGATTCGTCCTATCGTGGAACAGACTATCTACAGCATCTTGGACCGCAACAAAGTGGACTTTGATTACGTCGACCTGTACATAAAGTACAAGCTAGGCCTCACGACATCGCCCCCTCTTGGGTATGGAGCATTCACAGGGAAGTACAGCACTGGGACGCCGGGGGGGTTCTCGTATGAGTTCGGATATGTGGAAGTCATTCATGCCGGACTTTGACTGTTAAAGAGGTCATGTATTTTCGTTAGAAACTAAATATACACCCCTGAAATCGCTGTAGGCTTGTAATCCCAATTTACAAGGCTATTTCATAACTAGCTATTACCTGACTGGTTAACCCTTCTAACCCGGTATTCAGTATCCTACAGAATAAGACATTATACAGCTTTTAATCTCCAGTAAACTTGGTAACAAACCGAATGTCTGCATATTTTTTGAGCCGATTAGTTGATCTTTCCAACGAGATTGGTGAAGTGTAGATGGACGGGGATTATCCGGCGTCCATCGAAAGACAAATATAAATCCCTAACAGGTTTAAAAATTCAATTGTAAGCTTACAACTAACGCGTGGCAAACATTCCCGTTTCATTCATTCTGCAAAAATGAACGGTCCTCAAGAGAAGACCTCCCAGCACCTGTTACGTGAGCTCTGCAAGGAAGGATGGAAGGCACGAAAGCCCTCGGGTATAGCGCAAGACCACCACTGCGTGATGCCCGGGTTGAAAGGTCGTCTCGACAAATCTCGGCGAGGGATTGACTTCTTTGAAGGTAATTGAAGAGTATTTATTAGGTGTATATTTGGAAGTGTGACGATGTGGATTACAATTTTGAGAGATGGAGAGACGAGGAAGTGGAACACTGTGCTGATTGGCTAAGATGAATGAGTCCAGAGCTGACATCTGCGTGAGACGGCTATTCGAGCGGCAACACGGATGAAGACGAGGATACATCCTGGGACAACTTCGACCATGAAATACCATTGCGTAGACTCCCCTGATGTCTCGAACAGACTTATGACAAAGTCGGATCCTGCGCTCGATGACGCATTCCGAATGTAGAACATGGTCGCATCCAGGGCGACCACACTCTAGTGGTTCATGTCCGATGAATTGGTACGACGACAGCAAATTTAGTGACGGTGGGGATAAAACCCACGACGAGGCGGCACATGTTGTGGCCGCTTGGGTCAGGTTCACTGCTTGGGGATTTTTGCAGGCTTCTCAGCCCTCGCAGATCATATATCCTGAGTCGCAAAACGAACCCTCCATCCAGGAGCCCGGCCTCATGATCCGTCATGAGTAGGTCTCCGTCAGCATCTTCAGTATGATAATCCTGGATGAACAGTGACTTATCCTGGATGGTTAATACTTGGAAAGTCACTCCGGATGACACCATTTGATGATCAATGAACCCGTTCCTAGAAGGTGTTAGACGCATTCGTCTGTCATCCTGGCGGCACTTGATTTGATCTACACGACCATGGGTGGAACCATTCAGGAATCGGAGTTTGGAAACTAAAGCCAGCGTTAAACAGTAGCGTCTGGATGATTTCGAAACAGTCCCGCGGCTATATTATGCACGGCGGGTTCACGATGGGCGTGCGGTGGGCAACTTAGTGCGGACAAGTTGTAGTTATGGGATCCACACCTCATCCAGGGCTGCCGAAGTCTTTCGCCTTTCAAGGTGACGTGAGTTTACAGCGTTAAACAGTAGCGTCTGGATGATTTCGAAACAGTCCCGCGGCTATATTGTGCACGGCGGGTTCACGATCGACGTGCGGTGGGCAACTTAGTTCGGACAAGTTGTAGTTCTGGGATCCACATCCAGGGCTGCCGAAGTCTTTCGCCTTTCAAGGTGACGTGAGTTTGCGATCATGGCAGCCCGCCCATGGGTCAAAGTGTCGACCACATTTGACCAAGTGTATCTCACGGGGGTGGCAACATTCGTTCGCGTAGTTCATACTCCCATCCTTTCACTTGACCCGCGACGTATGCTTTCGCCTGGGCCTCGTTCATCTAGGTCTCTTGTGATCCAAAATCCACACTCGAAGTTAGAGAACTCACACCCAGGACGATGGCCATCCTGGATGGTTCATCCTGCATGGCCGACGCTGGTGTTGAAGCCGGAGTTGTAGGAGTTGGAGGTGCGGCCTTCACTTCGAGTACCGCTTCTTCCAGCACTGTTAACAACGGACCTTCTTCCTTGATCGTGCTCGACTCAT
The DNA here is from genome assembly GCA_002215365.1 of Phytophthora megakarya. Taxonomy (NCBI): domain Eukaryota; phylum Oomycota; class Peronosporomycetes; order Peronosporales; family Peronosporaceae; genus Phytophthora; species Phytophthora megakarya. The sequence continues at coordinate 25,696 of NBNE01000311.1, forward strand.
GCAGGATTCCCACAGCAATGACCGGCTGAGGAGTGCCGAAACTCGATCCTCAGTTGGTGGCTCAACCTTGATGGTTCCTCCCACAGATCCCTAGGCGTGCGTGTCCACGATGAACACATCTTAATCCATGCTCCTTGCGGAACTTGGTAAACTTGTCAGAGTCGACGACCCTTCTTGAAGCGGACCAACTTTGATGTCAGCATCCTGGGCAGTTTGGTGCGCACCGTGGACAGCCGGCTCCGGCGAAGGTTTATCTCGACTTGTTGGCGACACCTTCTCTTCTTGTGCGGCCTCCCGCTTCGCAGCACCTGCCTTCCGTCAGTCATGGATTATGGCATCCACATTCTTGTCCTCTTTAGGTTGATGACTGTGTACTCGACGAGAGTCATGAGACATAATGCCACGTCCACCACTGCGTCCTCCTCGTGTGCTTCCTCTTCCATACATAACCACTTGAATCAGAAAGTTAGCAGCAATCCCACCCTAAAACTTTAATATAGAAAACTCGGTGAAATTCCTTGACAACCAAATCCGGGCACGCGCACCTGCTGCCACAATATCGGTGAAAACATTTCGTGTGGAAGATGTATCGCGTATCCAACCTGGATTTT
>NBNE01000312.1:0-26299 GCA_002215365.1 Phytophthora megakarya
GCTTGTCTCGCCGGTGTCCGAGAAGTAGCTGCAGTCACCTCCACACTATTCCGTGAAGTTGCTGCAGTCACCATCCGTACCAAATCGTCGATTTGTTGCTGTCTCCATAATGGGAGTCCGATAACTTGCTCTTGCTTGTCTCGCCGGTGTCCGAGAAGTAGCAGCAGTCACCTCCACACCATTACGTGAAGTTACTGCAGTCACCATCCGTACCACATCGTCGATTAGTTGCTGTCGCCATAATTGAAGTCCGTTAACTTGCTCTCGCTTGTCTCGCCGGTGTCCGAGAAGTAGCTGCAGTCACCTCCACACTATTCCGTGAAGTTGCTGCAGTCACCATCCGTACCACATCGTCGATTAGTTGCTGTCGCCGTAATTTGAGTCCGTTAACTTGCTCTCGCTTGTCTCGTCGGTATCCGGGATGTAATCGCAATCACCACCACAGTATTCCGTGAAGTATCAGCAGTCACCATCGCTGCTACATCGTCGATTTGTTGCTGTCGCCGTTATTGGAGTCCGTTAACTTGCTCTAGCTGGGCTCACGGGTATCCGGGAAGTAGTCGCAGGCGCTAACACAGTATTCCGTGAAGTTGCTGTTGTCACCAATACCGAGTTCTTGTAAATGTAAGCAAGAAGGGCAACGCCAAAATGGGTCATCGGTTTCATCTCTCCCTAGATATGTTGTCATCGAATACCAAACCTACTGGACTACCACAGTGGCCGAGATCGATTAATGGGCTCTCCACATACGGCTGAAAGCTATTAGAGACATCTTACCAAAAAGTACACTTGCGTTATGAACGAGCAGACGTTGACGGGGAGATCAAGGCGCATAAGAGAAGTAACAAAGCACCTGGCTTCTTGATACAGCTACCTCATTCCTGAAGACATAATGTTGCAGGCAGCTCCAGACTACTTCCGAAATAAACAAACCACGATACCCAGGAATTATTCTTCTGATAAGGTTGAACTCATGTGCACACCAAGCTCTGCAGAAGATACAACGCTGGCGGTCCGGGTTACCGCTGAATTGGATCCGGTTACAAGGTAAAGCTGCATACACTTGATAATGTTGCTTATCACAACATTATCGAGGTATTATTGTTGCTCATCGCGATATTAACCTACAAGGTGAGAGATTAACGAACTGTATGATGCTCTTTTGGGAATGCAGCGACATGTACACGCAATGCAAACGTTTTACCGGCAGCAAAAGTGTTGCCGTTAGTAGATGTTCGACATGAAGTAGCTTGTTCAAGGTTGGGTAAAGGTACAGGCGGATCCATCGAGTATTTTGCAAAAGAAATAGAGTGTGCGGGTAAATCACCTCATGACGCAAATCAATGAAACACAAAAGTGGCAAACAAAGTCATGGCTACGTATTTGACGGACTGCAGGCGAAGTTCTACAAAGAGGATACACAAAAGAGATAGGCTTTGACGAGGTGGTGAGATACCTGACCAATAACGCTTGATTGAGCGACACGGTTATTAGCTATGGTCTTGCCCTCGTGAGCGGGGGTCACGAGAACGTATACAGGCTGTCATCGCTTATAGGTGGCAGGAAGATTTCTGAAGCCACCAAAACTTCACCCTTTTCAATGAAGTTTGTAGTATTGCTGGTTAATCACACAAACAACCACTGGACATTTATATTTTCGCACGTGAAACGTTATGAAGAATTGCGTGTGTATTTTTTTCATCCACTTCTGAAGACCTATACAAAGAAAAAATGGAGACGGTTTGGAGAGAAGACTGTCTACCGTATCGTCGTTCGTGGTATTAGCAATGAGATAACAACGACGGGATGATAGAGGAATATTCGTTTCTTTAACAAATGCACATGCTCAACATATTTCCTACACAACCAGACGGAAGTAGTTGTAGTATCATTGGAATCGTGATGTCTTATGCATTCATCCACGAGGGACTGGGATTTAAATCGGACGCCGTTAAAAAGATGTGGACAACGTGGTACCCTTACGTGTATCATGGATAATATTTTGAAGATCGATTATCCAGCCTGTTGATCGAGCTGATATGTCAACGAGAGTGGAAATAGATTACCGGCTAGATAGTGCATTTGGCAAAGGGAGCAAGAAGGTGTGTGACTTAAATGAATATCAGTACTGTTGTGTAACATGGTATTACAATCTCAACTTCACATAATCGTACGGTTAAGTCGATAACGTTCTGTAGGTCACCCGTAACGTCGATGGAGTTACCTGCAGTCAAATCAATGACAGAAATTGAATTCACGGGGGATTGACGACCTCAGCGGTCTAGTTCTGAGTGTTTCGTCCATGAGGACGCATTCGACATGTCCGACACCTCTTAGTACGTGGTACATATTGTGGTTAAGTAGATTCCGAGAAAGTACGCACAGGAAGTGATCGGGTTTAGTGAAGTGACAGGTATGCCTGGATCTGATGCGACCACTGTGGATCCAGATCCGAGAAGGTTGGATGGATTCAGATCAACTGAGTCTGAGATTACTGGGAGAACCTTTTTATAGATACCTGATCTGAGTAAAATTATGCCTGATCCAGATATGATTACCCAAGGCTAATAAGGACCAAGTAAACAAGGTAAGCGTTCGGCGGTATACATCCAGATCCGAAGATAAGCAGCTGTCGGGAAAGAAATATGTGGATCCAGGTAGCAGAGGATGAGACAAATCAGGATCAAGGACTTAGGGAGAATCAAATTTGCATCATTGGGCACAAGTGGTTGGTTTTTTATTTGAACCACACTTAGTCTACTACGGACACCTCGGATTAAGACATATACTGGCTATACAAGATGATTTCGTATTAGGAATATTGTATTTAGTGTAGTTTAGATAACTGGATAATATATTGGCCAAATCCAACTACCTATTACGTGCAAGCTCTGAATCCACAGCATTCAGTGCTTGGATGTGAAGGTCCAATGATCTCTCAACTCCCCCAAGGTCCAGCCATCGGAGGCTGCAAGCAACTCAAAGGGATCGCAAGATCAACGACTGCCAACACACCAAGGCAACAATACGACCGGATTCAAGATCCGACACCAGTGATCCACGTTCGACGGTTCACGTGGACTCCGGATCAACCTACTCGGTCACGGAGCGAAGAGATTCCGCGCTGTTACCCCACATCCCTGCGTTTCGCCAAGACATTCAAATCTTTAACACTTGGACCTCTCCTGCGGTTACCGGAGTAGCAAGATCCAGCCCTACCGACAGGCACACAAGGTGAGTAAGTTCACCTGATCACGGATCAATAGGAGTAACCCCTCCTATAGTCAGTGTCCTGGGCACAGTGGCTAGCCGGATCCAGCACTCTCAAGAACATTGCTGATCCCACTCCACCACTGTATCTTCAAACTTTCGTTGGCATTTGGTTATAATGGATACTTTGATGTGTGCTATTCGACATCTGGAAATATGATTGCAGGAACAACACGGTTAAATTGAGTTATTCGAGGCGATGGCTGCATCGAAGATAAGTCAATCAACATTGAATATAAGTAAGAATTTTAGAGCATCATTATTAATTCGACATTAATTGAGCTACGTTGATTGTGCGATAATATTCAGAGCTACTTGACTGTACCAGCGCATTTGATGGCTTGTCCTTCAGCTCGTTGAAACATTCTACCAGGAGTACCGATAGATCAGGAACGTAGAGGTGTCGGTAGGGCTTTGCTAGGGACAATTTGGAAGCGAGCTTGTTTGCGTAGTTACGTTCCTGCTCGAAAATGTTGTTCAGCTCAATCTGGGCAGCGAGTGTGGTCAATCATTTCCTGTAGCTTGTCTTGGATCACAACAATGTCTTGAACGCTCGCACGAGCAAACAAATTCGCAACTTGTGTATCTGGTGGTGCGGAAGGCCCCCCATCATCACTTGTTTCTTTCTGTCGAAACGGAGCTGTTGTTCATGTTCGTTGTGTTTCTCACTTAGAGACTATTCTACTGATCGTGTTAGAGCAACAGAAAATGGATAGACGAAAAACTTAGTGGTTTACGGTAAGATTAGTCAATGGTATTTTTCTGTTTGTCGAGTGCATTTATGTGCAGTTCAGAACCTGACAGTTGATCACAACCGGACGATATTTTATAGGATATACATCGTGCTGCCAATCAAGTCTTGTTGAGGATCCCACTTTCATTTTTTCAGTTGAAAACTATATAAAGAAATATATGTTTTTAAAGCGGACAACTCGATTTCAGAAAAATAGATTCTCCATGATCCCACTTGCAATACTTTTGTGTAGTTTTGGTAGGTTGCAATAGTGTACCAAAAATCAACAGAAATTCATATACATGTTGATATCATTTCTTGCTGCTTCAACCAACAGATTGGACTACTCATCGCTACCTCCTTCATACATACCATCGTGCAAAGTTGAAAACCGTTCCTATTGCGTTATTGAAGCCCTACCGGTGCTCAAGGTTGATCGTGCTGATCTTTTTCAGATAACGCATTTGCAGCAAACCAAACTCGTTGTACAGCGTGTCGCTCCAAACGTTGTTCCAGTCCTCAATGGTAGCGCCAAAGAGAAGCAGCCCCAGCACCACAAGTCTCCACAATTCACACGAAGTACCATCCTTTTGCGTACAACCAGTAATCACTTCGTATTGCAGCTGGTCCGTCATATCCAGGATTCGTTCAATAACAGTTCCTACGGCAGCCTTTAGCATTGAAATATTGCTGCCAAGTAGCATGGGATTGAAAATGAAACATTTCTTGACTTTCACATCCACGTAGAAGTAGCCCCAGTGGTGCCCACGGTTGATCACGCATATCACTTTCTTAACACCTGACTCAGCCGCTCCGTACGACTGAGCGATCCGCAACTTCTGCTCCGTTGTATCAGAATCATGAAACCGAGGGTCACTACACCGACATCCTGATAGGTTTCCTTCAGCATCAATAGTGTACCGATTATCGACTCTAAATGCAGCCACACATTTTCGTGCACCAGGAACTCGACATCAAACTGAGCATGCTTCCCTATAAACCATTTGCCAAGGTTCTTATTCTCCACTTCGATTTTGTACACTTCCTACAAGCAGGACAGAAAAAATTAATTATGCTTAATTTCGGTAGCGTTCTGTATATTTTCTGTAGATTCACCTTGGTAATGTCCGCAGTGTCCTTGAATGGCGGAACAATGGAATCCACTCGGAATTGCAACTTCTCTATCCAGTCCACCTTTGCTTGAACGAGCCTAAAGTTGTTTTTGGCTTTAACGGCGGAATCCATCAGTTTGAGCTGACCGTAAGTCACACAGTCGTACCATCCCACCGAGCGAGTAAATTTCAAATTGTTCGTCGCATCAATAGCTTGAATTCCTTCGTGAATTTTCTCTGCCTGAGGGATCGTCTTGATCATGGGAACTGGTTGACCAATATTAAACTGCCGGACAGAAACCTCTCCATGTACTTCGTCGGGTAGTAGGCTTAGCTTGTCCACTAGCGGCTTGACGTTTCTTGCGCTATAAGGCCCGGAGATGATCTCCATGTGCGAGAGTTTGACAGCTCTGGTCTTCCTTCCTTCGCCTATTTCAATCTGGATACGCCGTGCTTCCTTCAGCTCCTGTTGCGCGTCCTTTTTCGTGTCGGCACGGCGGGTTAATCCTCGACGTTTCAGCGGTGATGCAAACGCAATTGGGGCATATGCCGTCGTCCCTCTCTGTGCGCTGGATCTATCGCTTTTATCTTCTTGTTTTGTAGCTGTCTGCTTCGAATTTTCTGTTTTCTGTGCGTGTTCTGAGTCAATAGTACTACAGATTGCATCTGGTTTGGCACCACCTGGATCTAGGCATAGCTGCTGCTCTTCGTCGCCAAGTAGGTTACGGCATCCAAAATCAGTGTTCGTATGTAAGGAGAGAGAAACATCACCGGCAGAAATCTGCGAGAGGCTTGAGAATTCACTGTTGTTGCCCACTAGATCACATACCGTGAATTCATCCATCTTACCAGTATGTAGGGCAGAGTGAAGGCCTTCGAGCCACTTCATTGCGAGGTGGTGCGTTGACGATGGCTGGATAGACATGATGTCCAGTATTTTATTGATCACCTTCTTGGTTCTTGTGTATTTGGTCATTCTGTGCACTGCTGGCAATGTCTTGATCGGCGGGCAGTTTACTTGGTTGAGGCCGCCGCTAGTTACATCCCTTCTTCAATGTTGTTTGCAGGGCTCCGAACAATCCATCGCTTAGAGAACGCCCTCATTGATGTAATGACAGTTAACTTTGCTGCGGATCTACATCACGTGTGTCTGCAGGGTAGGAGGCAGGTTAGAGCAAAGATACTGGTGCACGTAGACCGCTGCACACAGAACCGAAGTTAGAACGTTATACAGAAACTAAATCGAAATACCAAAAGAACTCAGAAAGTCACCGCAGCATAAATCGCGTAAGTTCCACCAGTTACCGGGTTTCTGAGGGTAGACTTGACGCCGTCAACTTCAATGTCGTACGATGCATTCACACCAACGCCAAGCTTGGGCTGCTCTGCGCTCATTCGAAAGGCATAGTCAATCAGCTGCAACGCAACAGCAGTTATCTCTGAGTCCTCGTCCATCGGCGGGCGACTGCCTACACGATGAAATTCAGCTAGATAACGCTCTTTTGCATATTCCTGAAGCGTGATCAACATCGAAATCAACTCATCAATGGTGAAACTTCCATCAACAATCTACTTCACACGCCCCCACTTCGACTACAGCCTTTTGTTCGTGTTGTTCTTCAGATGCGGAACTCCACGCGCTTGAACATAACCCATTCATCCGTGGATGTATCCCTGTGCTTCATAAAGCTTTTGTACCGTAGACTGTCATCGTTTCCGTCCACCGTTGTGAGTAGTGCATCCTTTAAGTCATCGTACTGCTGCTGAGATTCAGCATTGACCAGACCCTTCATGATGACCTTCAAGTCTTTGATGGACCTCCTGTCCACATCACCAATGAGGAATACTGTTTCTTGAGCCACGTCTCCACATGCCAACTACACAGTAATTGCCGTGCATTCGGCCACGCAGCGTGCAGAACTTCCTTCTCGCGCAGGACCTTATCAGTCATCACAACCTTGATGTTGTTCCATTCTGGGTTGTCTCTTTTAAATACATCCATAGCAAGTTGGAGGTTGGGCTTCTCTTTCGTGCGCACGAGAGAGCGTGTTGAACGTATTGACCCTACAGAAAACAGAAAGAAGAATCAGCGCACAATGGTCCAGACTAGTTCCGTACATTTTCGGTCTGTTTTCAGTATCAGCCAGCAATCTTCTACCCGTCCAAACACATCGTGCATAGCAAAGCGGAAGAGCTTATAGCGGTTAGTGTTGGTATCATGCGTGGAATTGACAAGAACCATCTAGGGGAATGTGGCAAATAATCGCTTCTGCCTCGCTGTCTGGAAAGTGACCACTCGGACTACATTCGTCTCGCGGTCGACGATAAACCCCGCGGTGTTACCCGGCTTAATAGCGATGAACTCATTCAGAATTGTGAGAGCGCGTTCGCATCTGTCTTTCCGCCGCGATATTTTTGCTTGGAATCCTGTATCCTGTTGTGAACATCTCGTAGTGTTGTGTGTTTACCTGGAATACATGACCATATAAACAAACCGAAAACATACCAAATTTGTACCGAATCTAACCACAAACCCGTCTTGGACCGAGGATACTTAAGGATTTTATTTGACTTTGCACCTGCCCTTGCCATCACGACAACACCCTCCCGCTGCTTCGTGTCTTCGATTCAGCGGTTTTCTGTGTAGTTAAACCATTGATGCTCTGAAAGATGGTGGTCATGTGAGCCGTGTGCCTCAAGACTAGGTGGTATCCGCCCCCACTCGGACGTAACGGCAAACGAACATTGAGCCTCGCGGTACATCCAGTTGTCCGTTCAGCCTCGCGGTACATCCAGTTGCCCGAACGTTCTTGTGGTCTCGCTGGCCGGAACCCTTCTTTTCGGACGGCATGTCGTGTGTACACATGTAGGTCTTGCTATACTTGCCCCACGACTCCGAAAGTAGCACACCACCCGTAGCGTCCTGATTTCTCTTCTTCTTTTTCAGAGCCTTCTTCTGTACCGCCGCTATTTGCTTATTCCGCGTGGTAACAGACTCAGATTGCTTGAACACCTCGGTAAATTTGTCCCAAGACTCCCTAAAAAATTGGAAACCTTCGAGAAAACCGCCTGAAACTGGCACAGCTTCTTCAGGATTTAGCTCAGAGGACTTGCGTGCTTGGACAGAAATCTTAGTTAAAATAGCTTCATATGCTTGTGCTAGTCGACGCTCGGTGCGGATCTTGACTCGATTCGCTTCAGCCTCATGCTGCCGAGTAAGCTTCAGTGGCTCTCGTGGTGTGTCCTTTCGCTGCTTCCGGCTGCTTGGATACGGCGGTAGTTCTTCTTCGGGTGGTTGTACACTTACTGTAGTTAGCTGTTGATCTCTTCGGGGGGCCATAAGAGCCGTAAATACCATGCTTCGGGAAGCCTGCAAGCCTTCTCTCGGGACGACGGGGTTCTGGAAATTGAGGACTCCCTTTGCCACAGAAGATTTCAAAAATTTGTATTTTGTGGAAGTCAAGTGCGAAAGGTGCGCTATACAATGCGCATTTTTCGCGATAACATATGTAGATGTGCTCGCCTGTATAGCTTTGGATATCAAATGGTATATTGAAAACTCACAAAACAAACAGAAACTGGTATTTGTGTAGTGTGCATTTTCTGTTGCTCTAGTGTGTTCCCTATTCTACTGGGTGGGACACGTCAAATCTTGGCTATGTCCCCACTAGGGGGACTCCCCAGAGAAATGTCTCTATGTTAATGACAATTGCTATTGTCACATTGTGTCTAAAATCAAAATGTTTATACCGGTAAACTAGTTAAAACCAGCTTAATGTCAAATTAAAAATTAACGTTGCCACAAAAAAGAAAAGATGTCATATGTTTGATGTGTATTTTTGTTGCAATAATGCCACTCGCGTTTTAGGGTACAAACACGAATACCAAAGTATCTTAATGTAAATATTAAGTCAATTTAAAAAACCATGATAATTGATATTTTAATCCAACAAAACGACACCAACATCGGTTGAATTGGGAATTCATAACAATGGTAGCAAAGTAACCTGAAATCCAAAGACGCGTACTGCTCTAATGCATTCTGCTGGAGTTCATGTTCAAGTTGAAGACATTGATCAACACAGATTGGAACAAGAGCTGAGATTTAGGAACGCCAGGTCACCGTATGAGAACGGGTAGTCCTTGTGAGTATTGGTCAAGGTTCGAGAGAAGGAAATCCAACATCTAATCTAATCGGTCTTTCATATTCCATCGCTGTAGCACTTGAATTGGTACTTCTCCACACACACACACACCATTCTGACTTCCGACTGTTCTCCGACAAATCGGACTGACCATAAAATAGCCAATTAGGTTGAGTCACGAATAGGTGTAGAGTTTCTTATTAAGTACGAACGAGAAAAGCCGTCAGCTTTCATAAGAAGCTTACAGGCATGAGGAAATCGCCTCTAGAGGCCTGTAGGCCTAGAAAATCGACTTTTTAGTTTAACAGTACAAATACATGTGATCATCGATGTGCTCATCAGACAGCAAATTGAAAAGTGAAAGCGGGAGGTGATAGGAGGGGTGTCAATATAAAGGTAGCCATGTTTTAAACTCAAAATAGTGACATCATTTGTCAACCAATCACAAAACTATACTATGATTATTTTAGCCAATAGACGATTGACACGACGTGTAAGCCTGCCGACAAAATTTTCACTGCATCAGTCTTCTTTTTCCGTGCCCAACCCAACAGGCTCCCACCCACAACAACCACCGACGACGAAACAGCATCGTCAAGAACCTATTGGCGGTGCACAGCTTCGCCCTTCTTCACTTTCAGCTTGATACACTCCACGATGCCAGACTCGTGTGGCAGAGTTGGAGGAGGCTTTCCTGGGGGTGCAATGTGCTTTGAAGACGGATCAACGTTCGACGAAAATATCTCGTCCCTCTGCTGAATCCATCCCCATAACGTGGAGCGACACATTCCAAGCTGCCAAGCCCCCTAAGTAGTGCTCCAACGATTTCTTTCACACTGTAACAAAATATGCCTTTTCCGCGTTTGTGCTCTGCATCTCGATCGATTTTGGAAAGAGGAATTTTGGGTATACTCAACAATAGAAGAGATATGATTGGCTAAAACTCCCAATAGATGATTGGTTAAAATAATAGGTGACGTGTGATTAGCTTAAAAACCGATATATGATTGGTTAAAACTTTGAAAAATCAGTGGCTGTAGATTGCTCCATCATTCTGCAATTTTACTACAACTGCGGTAGTAGAGACTACCCCCCCGCGCCACTGTTCTCGGCTATTCTCGTCCGATTTTGGGCTTTTTTCATCAGATCAAGTTATCGGTCATTCTATACAATTTTCGAAAGGTTCTCGGCAGGTTTAGACCATTCTCGACAGGGTTTCGGTCTTCCACGTCAAGTTTTCTGCTATTCTCGACAGTTTTTTTTGCCATTCACGACAGTTTTTCGGTCTTCTCGTTAAGTTTTATGCTATTCTCAACGGGCCGTAAAAGCTAATATGTCTTAAGTGTCGACAGGATTTGGGTCTTGGATCATGCCACCGTGGAAGAGATTCTTGTGTGTCACAATTTGGCTGTCGAGTGCTCCAGATTTGTGAAGAGGACGCAATGCGCGTAGCACACTTCCGGCTCCTTTTACCTTAGTTCCCCTCATCTGCAAGTACGCTAGAAGGGAAGTCTCAGCTTGTTGGCCAACACAGAGGACATTGTCTTTGTCGTTTGTCGCTTGAGGGTTAAACACAAACCCAACATACAAGAACGGTTTCACGAAGGCGACGATGTGGCAAGACTCCGATTTCTTGTGCCGGTCCGCGGAGTCGCAGACGCGAGGAATACGTGTGTACCACTCATACCGAGTGGTTGACAGGTCTGTAACCTGCTTTTTCCTGCGCTTGGGCTTTGGTTCGTGATCTGACATGTCTTGTGTTTGCGCCACTTCAGTCGTTTCTTGTATAACTTTAGGTTTGAGTAGAGCGGCCTCGACGACAGTCAGTCGTGCAGCCATGACCCTGTTTGAAGCGATGAGCTCTCAATGACAGCAAGAATGTGCTCGTAACCTGTACATGACTCTGACTTCTGTTCGTTTCGTTCATGTTCTAAGGCAGGCGATGTTGCTGCTTCGTTCAAGGCCACAGACCAAGTGAGAATGTCTGTCGTTGTGATACCAGCCCCATCCATGCAGTCCTCTACACGCATCACGATGGGAACTTCGGGTGCAAGAGCTTTGACGTGAGGATAATAGCGGACCAGGTGAGCTGTGAGTGCGCTACAGACCGTGCTACTGACGTTGAGCCTCAAGTACTTTAGGCCTGTACAGCTGCTGTACAGGTGAACTAGCAGGTGTTCAAGGCGCTCACACGTTGTGTGATCAATCTCACCGATATCCACCACTGATTGAGAATGGTCTGCAATCCAGCCGCTCAGAACGCGAGCCACCTTCCTGTCTTCACGCGCCGGATTTCTGAAGTAGACAAAGACCGTGTTGGACTTCGTTATATCCCAAGCCCACGGTCAAAATTCCACTGTGCAGCTAAGCCGACATCTCCGTTCGCGTGTTGGGCCCCTCCGCGTCGAAAGTAATGTGACGTCAAGCCGATCAAAGCACCAGCAGGCCCGGTAATTCGCTTGAGCTGCCGATTCACGTGCGTATGAACCCCTTCCTCTCCACGCTTGGCATCCTGCGTGCGCGGTGGCTTCAGCAATGATGTTGTTACTATACTGAATTCGCTGTTAGCATGTGGGTAAAGCGCGGTCACCAGGGAGGGAGATACCACTGATGACACCACAGCTATTTGAAGTGAAGCGGGGTCAGCAGCAAGGACGTCGTGTAGCGCGGCCCCGGGGATCTAGTACGTCGACGAACTGAGGCGCCAAAGCAGGCAGCTGGTCAAACAGCTGTGAGCACGGCGCCTTCTGCATCGCCAGCGCCACCGCCATCGTGAGAAGGAGGCAGGTCAAGAAGCCCTTCTTGTCCGGTACGAAGGTGAGGCCCTGCTCTTCTGCCGTTTTTACCCGGAGTAGCCGAAGGCAGAACACAGCATCCACAGATACGGAGACGTGATGCTTCTGGACGTAGCTAAGATCCGAAGACCGACCGAAGCAGTGCCACATCAGGCACACGAGTGCTGCGTCCTGGTAGTCCATACCAACCCGTGCCGTGCTGTACAAAAAATGAACCAACGCTCGTAAATCCCCCTTAGTGCAGGGGGAGCTTTATTAATCATAGCGCCATTTTTCCGTTTCAAGCAGTGTTTTTCTAATGTCTTAGCCTGCTTTAGTAGTATCGCCTCTGTAGGCACGCATAAATTCGGATAGACATCAAAACGCCACAGTTGTACGTTTCTATAATACGAACCCGCCGCGCTGCGAACAAGCTTACCTTTCTTACCTTCTTTTGTAGCGAGATATAATCCAAAGCGATTTATTATGGTAGCTAACCGTTTACGGGAGGAGCCAGCCCAATGCTAGTATGGACAAAGTCCAAGCTAACGCTCTCCTACTCCAGCATCCGGTTGAAGGCGCTGAGTGCCGTGCTACAAGCCTTCTGAGTGTTTACTGGGACGAACGCAGTGAGGCTCATGACAATAACTGCACGAATTTATAGTTTGAGGTTTGAGCTTCCTGCGCTGGCTTGATGCAATACTAACTCTACCTAGTCTAGGATCGTTCCTACTTGTCCTAATTATCTGAATATGTGGCTTTGTATATTTCATGCTAGGTTTTTGTATGAGGCCGCTTATACTTTTGTGGGGATTCCGACAAATATTTGTCGGACTGTGTCGGAAATAATATTTTTGGTTGCTTACTCTATTGGCTAAAACTTTGGTGTCATGTTATTGACTAAAATAAACTGATTTTAGTCGGAAAGATCACTATATTCATCCATATCCTAACACATTCCACAACCAATTTATGGACAGGGTCAAGCATGATTGCTTAACCACAGCATAATCCAGTCATGTGTAGAATTATGCTGCGGTTAAGTAATCATTTATCAATCAAGTCTGACCCTATCCCATCTGTAGTGCAAATCACGGCAAACTACCATTTCGGATTCTAGCATTTCCCTCGCTATCGATTTTAATAACTGCAGTGCTCGCACTCAATATCCTTACATAAAAATGAATTTAATAGCACGTTGGTCGTTAGGGTACAGACGTTTAAACACTTCTTCAATGTATTAGGTCTGTAACTGGCGAAAAGACCGATCACTCAGCTATTGCATGTATTGCTAAAGTTTGTCTATTTATTTAAACACTGCAACCTATTTCAACGTGGCGACACTACAAATTGATTACCTATAAATGGAGTAACTCTGAAAGAGTAAACAAGTTCAATGTAAAGGTACCCGTTTTGTTGTTCAAGAGTGATTTCTTTAAATTTAGTCACTGTGGTGTCTGGTGATGGACCACCACTGGTGGTAAACTCACGACGCTGCATCTCTCTCAACGCCACGTGATACGTCAGAATCGAATTATCCCACTCGACTTCAAGTTACCACAAGAATCGATGAATCAATACCCGCCCACCCCCACAACACTACGCGACAGTCTTATGGGCCATGGACTACCCGGGGTGATGCAGGAGGTCAGCCGTACGTCGTGGCTTATCACATGGAAATCATAGAGGCACGACAGGTGCTTCGGACACCCTGCTCTCTCCAGTTGTCAGACCAACGGGAGAAAGTACTTCAGAAACTGTGGCAATGGAGCTGAAGAAAACGAGTCCACCTCTGGGGAAACTACAGGATATAAACAATCAGAATCGCACACAGCTCAAGCTCACTCGACGCGATCAATGCCGTATCAACCAAGCACGTTATCGAATTAGGCAGAGAAATGCCCAATTGGAACTGGAGATGAACGTAAAACAGTTACAACAGGAGCTGAAGCGTATGAAACGTAGATATCAAGACTTGACACCCAAAAAGAACAAGCAGAGTCCGTGGAGCATAGTCGCTGAGGTTTTTCGACTACTGCAGAACAGTTTCCGGTTGCCTTGGTACACTCAAAAGTTAAATAAGCACTCGGATACGCGGCAGATTTTGGTTCTACTGGAGAGAGCATTTGCACCTGATGTGGCAATGGGAGAGGTTCGAGGTGTCGATGTCCTAATGCATCAACTACGACTATACTCGCTGCACTTCGGAAGTCCAAGTTTGCGACTCAAGGGAGTGAAGTCGTTGGGACCAGGAATCCTGACTGCTACAGCACATCTGAGTCTGGCCGTAACGGAGATAACGCTGAAGCATGTATTTCCAAGGGTGGCTGTACATGTACCTGCTTTTGGCGATGGTGGACCTAGTTGTCTCTACCAACGGCTTTTGCTTCAGCGTTTGACGTGTACGAGCTCGTTGACGTTTCTGTTTGAGGAAGGCCGCGTGGGACATTTGGAGACTAGCATTGATCTGTGTACTCCTTTGCTCCGAGTACTAGGGAACATTAAAGGCTTGTCAGAAGTACTTCAGCACTCTAGATTTACTACCGACTACACTATTGGGGCACTATCGGATTAAATATCACCGTCCAGTATTAAAATACTCTACTACTTTAGTACTACGGTAGTAAAAGAAGCTTGTGAAGAATTTACAGCTCACTTTTTGTTTTTTCAGCTAGCCGGATTTTTTTCGACGCTGTGATTGGTCAGAAAAAATCTCTATCGGAACAAAAAGTCGTTCCGGTCGGTCCGCAGCAACAGCTCGCTTTTTTCAGAAGATCCAAACGCTCACGCCGCCGTCAGGATGGCATCCTGTAGGCTGAAAAGGTGTCGGCGTGTGGTGAAGACTACAGCCGTCGATTCCATCCTTCTGTCGTGTGATGTTAGTAGCTGTGAGCAGATCATCCATCGAGCCTGTGTTGCAAACCTTCAGCTGTCGTTCAACACTGAGTCGGTGTTCGAGGGGATCGTGTGCAGCAAGCGTTGTTTCAACGCGATTCTGATCTCGCGACGTCTGGCAGCTTCTTTCCCGTCAACTCGAAAGAGAGTTCCTTCGCATAATGACGGACCCAACGACAGCATCAGCTTTCTCAGTGTGCTCATGAACTGGTTGACTAGTGGGAATAATTACCGACGTTACCGAGATGGTGAAGGTCAAGCTGGAGAGACGAAGCAAGTTCTTGCCTGTGAAGTCGTTGATGCGATCGCAGCTAGTTGCATCAAGACAATCAGGACGAGCAGAAACTCTGTTGAACTTAGGTATTCAGTGTCGTATGGTAGCTTCTTCCAGCGATCTCTACGGCGTCGATACGAAGAAGAGCGGTCAAAATAACGCGATGCAAGTATCTGCACGTACTCTGTAGCGCTATGTAGATCTCTATCCTCTTCGCTTGAATCTTCTTCGTCTTGTAAGAAGCGCAAAATAGCTGCTCGTCTCCGTGTGTTCATAGCTGCACGCAGCACTCGCAGAGTCTTTTGGCGTGCTGTTAGGCGAGGCATAGCTTCCGACGTTTAAGGGGGTGGGAAGGAAACGACGTAAAAATTCGATCTGTTGCTGCGGAGATAAAATGGAGTGGTCAATGCTACTTGTTCATGATTGGTTAAAACGTATTTTGCGATTGCGAGCAAAAAAGGTAGTTACAGCTGCGGACATTGACAAGCCCTAATGATAGCGTAAAGCACGACAGGGTGATCACAAACAGTTTATGATTTTCCGTGAATTTGTTTTTTGTTTTTACAAAACTAGCGCTCTGGGCGTCCGCTACACAGACGCGTCTGTGGTTTGTCACAGTTGTAAAGTTATGGATTGATTTAATTAGGTAAACAATACGCAATTAGTTATAAACAGTTATGGACGTAATTTTAGGCTACTTCATGATCAAAAATATCTCTGGACACAATAGTTTTGGTGTGTGCTCTACTACCCACATCGATCATCTCTGGGCCCACTGTAAACTTAATTGCCTTTTGTGAAGTGACTCTGGATATAGCAACATTCAGTTGACCGTGTGCAAACACAGGTGATTCTAAGTAGATGTCAACGTGATGACTGACCTTGTGCATTGTTAATCGTCATTGCAAACGCTGGAACTACAGGAAATTGCTTACGCTTCAATTTGAAGGGAAACGCCATCGCGTCGTCTTCTGTGTAGAATATGCTTCGAGGAATAAACACAATATTTCCCTTGGCAGACCCAGACATGACTGTAGCTTCAATACTTCTCTCTTCTCTCGCCAGTGAAACAACACGAAGTCTAGTTCCATTGCATAGTCCTGCGTCACTGTTCAGGTTGCGTATCATAATGATCGGGGTCCCAACCTTCAAAGCGATTTTATGGGGCGGAATTCTGGAGAAGTTGAGTGAGTTTATGAACTCCTGTTCGAACAGGTTCCTGTCTACGACTCCTTCTGTCGGTCGAAAGATACTCGCTTGTTTCGGCGGTGATACGTGCTGCCACAATTTCGATGATCCTTCCCACGATTGCGTTGAAGACGCCAGAATAGTTCATTTTACAAAATACTCATTGGGCAATTCACCTGCATTGATATCTGGGTACACTCTATCAATCAAAGCACTGACGTTGCGTGTTCGTCTGCCATCGCCCGCGTCGTCCGCCCCTGGAGTGACCTTGTCGGAACTCGGAGCGGCGTCGTGTACCATAAGCTACAAGTCCCGAGAGTTGTGGTCGTTTACGCTGGGATGTAAGTTATAGTTTGGAAACGGTTCCGTCTCATCGTCTTCATTGCTATTGCTTACAACGTCTTCGTCTTTCGGCTCACCAAGAGCGGGCGGCACCTCCAGTGGCTCCGGAAAAACATACATGCCGTGGGGAAGGCAAATATCGCCCTCGCCGATATCCTCGTTCACCGGGTAGCGACCTTCACCAATTTGAAGCAGGAATTCTGAGAATTCGGCCAGATCGGCAGCACTTCCTGGATCTGGGGCGGCTCGGACGCGCATATATTCGGTAAGACGAACATGACGTAAATGTTCCCACAGATCTGAACTCTTAAAGCACGCAGCTATCGTCTCCGCGCGTGTAGCGTCTTTAAGTACAGGTAGAATTTGTCCGTGACCTCCGCAAATAATGATAACTTTCCCGCCGGACGGTTCCGATTCGTTCTTCATAATATCACGGATGACCCTATCCACTGCTTCGAAGAAGCCGCAATTCATCATAGGTGCTTCGCCCAAGATAATTATGCTGGCGTTTTGGATATGTTCTGCCTTTTGCCTTTTCCAGGAAGACTGCATGCGGAATGCTTCGTTAGTTTGAGAGGGATACAAAACGTCGAATCCCCTGTCAACAATGTTGCTGCAGTGTCACTGGAGCTACGGCAATGGCATTTTTGCGCTGAGATCGAACATGCCCTAGTATTTGCTCCAGAAGAAAGGATTTTCCAGTACCACCCGGGCCATCTAGGATATATAATTTTTCATCTCCCACCGGATGCTCTACTGCCCGGAATACTTGATAGAAAACGTCTCGCTGATTACGGTTTACTTGACCGACCAGTTCCGTAACATGTTCCAAGTCGGTCGGACTGTAAGCATTAAGTTCTTGTTGAACTATGGACTCCGTAGCGGGACCATCTACTTCGGCAGATACGTCGTTGTAGTTGTTAAGATATGGGAGACCGCATACATCCAACGTATTGCTATTGTATGCCAGGTAATGGTCCAAGTATGTCAACGTTTCCGCCATTCGCACTCGAATCACGTCCTCGTGATGAATATTCTCGGCTGCATCCTTTTCTTCAACGTTTCTGGCAAAATCCTCGGACATTTGAGCTTTGAAATCTTCCTAAACCTTATCAGCACTGGTAGGTAGCGAATAGACCAAAACAATTGCAAAGAGCTGGGACAGTTGATAAGATACCTTTTCAGCTGCTGCTTCGGCCAGGCCATGTAATAACTCTTGGTTGTCTTCTAAGTATCCAATAGCGAATATAGCATTACGAAATGTGGGGTAAACAATAGCACCGATGCTTCAGAGGTATTCGTACGAGTTAGGAAAACGACTATGGCAAAGTAGAAGCCGAAAAAAGAAGAGGTCAGGATCTTGTGGCGAAACATGGACAATTCTACCGATGGACGACATTCAGCAGGCCATTATACGTTTGCTATGCCCTCATGTAGATGGTGAGCGCCAATCAATCCACCGCCTAGCATTTTTGTTTTACGATATTCAATCATTACGGATCTTAGCCAATGCCACTGACCATCGTAGCTCGTTTACAGTATGTGAAGACATTGAGCTTAATATCGATTGTTTTATTGTTATTCTATGTTACTATTCGTTGATAATTGTTGGTAATATTATTCAGATATGCTAAGCATTTCGGAAAACTCCATCATACTAGCTCCTCGACTATCGTATTAGCTCCTCGTTTCTACTATTTTATGCTTCTAGCATAACGTTTATTTCGTTTTTACCTCCAATATCGCGGTTTCTCCAGTATCATTAAAATTGTGTTGTTTAATTGCAATTAAAAGTGTATCAGGTGCTCTCTTCCACCCTACTCTGTTCTATCCGACTTTGTGTTATTATATTTCCATCTATTCGTACTATATGTTCTAATCTTATTCTATACTGTAACTCTAAGTATGCCAAATATTCTACTAAACTCTATTCAGCTCTAATTTATACATCTTTCAATGCTAGATCCTATTCTAAATATTGATTTGACGAAAGACGGTACTCGTCAACTGAGTTACGTGATTGTGAGAACGTTTTTAGCCAACCATACTATGATTTTCGGTATTTTAGCCAATGATATAAAACTGTAACATCTACCGTGACGGGTAACGGATCTATTATAAGAGAAGAAACTAGCGCTCTGGGCGTGGTTAGTGCCAGCTGTCTAACCAAATTGTGATGAACATCAAACGCTAAAAGATATAAAAATGCAATTATGTACTCATTACTCTCAGCCAAACTTAAAGATCGAAGATCTCGCGGTAGACGATGTTCTTGGTGTGTATGTTCCCAGTCTCGTCGATGGCACTTGGGTCCACAGCAATCTTGATCGCCTTCCTTGAAGTCACCCTGGATAAGGCTACCTACAATTGTCCATGCGCAAACACGGGGGATTCTAAATAGATTCCTACGTGATGGATCGACTGCCCCTGGGCCTTGTTGATCGGCGTCCCAAACGCCGGAACCACTGGAAACGGCTTCCGTAGGAGTTTGAACGGGAACTCTTTGTCGTCGTCTTCACTGTAAAAGATGATGCGCGGAATAAACACCGTCTTTCCCTTAAATGGCCCCGACATAATAGTAGCTTCAATACTTCCCTCCCGTAGTGAAACGACTCGAAGCCGTGTTCCATTGCACATTCCTACGTCGCTGTTCAAATTGCGAATCATGATGATTGGAGTTTCAACCTTCAAAACAATCCGGTCAGGCGGAATACCGGAGAAGTTCAGAGATTTCAAGAACTCTTGTTCGAACATGTTTGGGTCGGCAACCCTTTCGAGTCTCTCGACTGACAGGTATTCTTTTGTATCTCCGGTCAGACGCTCCGCGACCATTTCGTTAATGCGCCTAACACTTGCATCGGTTGGCGCCAAAATGGCTCGATCAACAAAGTACTCGTCTTGTAGATTGTCGTCACCAACTCCTGGATACACTGCGTCGATTAGAGCGTTGACGTTCCGCTCTCTGCGATCATCATCAGGATTAGTTTCGCCTACTTCAAAAAGAGTTTCTGTAGCCGGGAATAAGATTAAAGTTTGGGGGTGCATCCATGTCTTCGCTCTCTTTGTGTTCCTCACCGTCCCATCGGTAATGGCCGCGTTCCTCAGGTATTATGCACGTATCACGGGAAAGACATATGTCGTTCTCGCTGATGTCGGAATCGTCAGGGTAGCGACCCTCGCCAATTTGAAGTAAAAACTCCGAAAATTCTGCCAGCTCAGCCGCACTTGCTTGATCCGGTGCTGTCCGTACGCGCATATTCTCAGACAGACGCACAGTCTTTAAATGATTCCATAGTGGAGACGACTTGAAGCAAGCCTCCAGTGTTTCTGCGCGTGTTGCATCCTTTAACACAGGCAGAATCCGTCGGTCGTCCCCGCTGAAAACAATAACTGTGCCCCCGAATGGCTCCAGATCGTTTTTCATAATATCCCGGAAGGACCTATTCACGGCCTCGAAACATGCTCGATGCATCATCTGGGCTTCATCCCAAATGATTAAACTTGCATTGCGGATGAGTTAAGCTTTTTGGCTCTGCCAAGGAAGAC
This sequence comes from Phytophthora megakarya, assembly GCA_002215365.1. Lineage (NCBI taxonomy): Eukaryota > Oomycota > Peronosporomycetes > Peronosporales > Peronosporaceae > Phytophthora > Phytophthora megakarya. The sequence continues at coordinate 20,280 of NBNE01000312.1, forward strand.
TGCACGTTGAAAACTCTGACAACTTCAACCGGATTCGAAATGTTGAATGTGCAGTGTGGACTCCTGTCAATAACGTCGCTGCAATTTCGCTGGATGTCACAGCAATAGCCACTTTCTTCTGCAAGCGAACGTGATCGAGCATCTGCTCCAGCACGAACGACTTGCCTGTTCCACCCGGTCCATCCACGAAAAACAGCTTCTGTCCATCAACGGGATGGTTCACAGCTTCGATGACTTGGTCGAACACTTCTTTCTGGTTCTCGTTCATTTGATCGGCAAGCGCTGTAGTCCTCGCTAGGTCCTCTGGCTCGTATGTCGCTATTTCGTTTGCAACGACATCCCTAGGACCAGTATCCTCGCGTTCGACTTCCTCCGACACGTCTTGGTATGTGCTGAGCTCAGGAAGGCCATACGTGTCCAACGTCTTTCCATTCGATAGCAAACAGTCGGCCACCCATTTTAGGCATTTATACTCGGCCATCCGCAGTCTGACTTCCTCGTCCCGTTCGATGCTATTTTGGCGGTCTCGTTTGGCGATGGATTTGTAGTAATCTGCCGAGAAATCTTTCTTGAACCGGTCCCAAAGAGCAGAAGCATGGTCGGGCAGCGAGTACACCAAAATGGTACTAAAAAGTTGCTGCAGTGCGTACGGCATTTTAAATGAGACTGCCTCCGCTAAGCATTCTTCCCATTCCCGGTCATTCTCCAAGTACCCAGCAGCCAGAGCAGCATCATGAAAGGTTTCGTGAACGACGCCATTTACCGTACGAATATCTTCGAATGACTTGGGTGATAGACGATGACACAGCAGAATTCGAAGGTAGAATCGCTCAGGATCCTGTGGGGAAACGTGTACCAGCCGGCCCAACGAAGCCACATACTTTTTGTACAGTTTCGATCGTTTGGTGCGACCATCCCACCGGTACTTCTTGGGGACATCCTTGTACATTAAATTTTCCGTTCCTTCTGGATCGCGTGCACATAGATCGAAAAATGCAGTGAGCTTCGTTCAGTCTCCTCGTCGAATCAGGTTCTGAAGTTGAGGAGTCGTTGCCTAATCTCGATACGTCACCATACTCATGCTTTCCAAGTAGATAGGGAGGTTGACAACTGAATGGGAAGAACCTTGACTAGGAAAGCTAAACAGTCGCATACATGCCTCTACGGGTGAGATGTAGCGACCAGTCATGTACTGAAGAATCTCGTTTGCTTGAATCTCCTCTCCTTTAATGGTGATCGTTGTCATGTCAGCACCCTAGTACACGTACTTGTAAATATACTTGACGGCCTTGTTCGTAGCACATACCTCCACGTTGATGTGGCAGTTATACTTCTGAGAAAGATATGGGTTGTAAGGCACGATCCACTTGTTTATCGTGGCATTATCCCACATCTTTCCTATATGGATAAGAGTTCCTTCGGGGCGGTGTCGACGCATATACATAGGGTATTTATCCTCCGCCACCACTGTTTCATGTGCGAACACTTTCGAAAACTTCTACGAGCATTTCCCATTCTTCATACAGGGACAGTTGGGATTTTATTGCCCACAGGGACCGTGCAGCATATTTGAAATGACCGTTTCATATAGCTCCGGGTGCTTTTCTTTATCTGGTAGCTCTGCCGATACCAGCCTGTCGACATCCTCCGCTGATACGGGTTTGTCTTTTGGACGCAAAATCAGAAGAATATGAGCGTGTGGTAGACCACGTTTTTGGTACTCCACCACATAGACCTTGGCAGCTACAACCCCCAGTACGCCTTCGTCGAGGTCCTGGTTGAGCGCTTTCAGTTTTTGCATAAACACACGCGCTACGAGATCAGGTCGATCGGAGGTCTGCTCCCCACGTCTGAGGTTTTTCTTGAGTTCAGGCCAGTTGGGGTTACACGTCATCGTGATGAACAAATTGGGTGTTCCCGTCTCTCGAACAATAGCCATTGCATCCAAGAAGCACTGGTATATATATCGTGGACCACCAGTAAACGAAGGAGGTATAATAACCTTGCGACCAAGATTACTCGCTTCAGGTTTGGCTGCAGCCACTCCTCTCTCACGGGAATGATTTGAGCAGGCTGTAGATGATCGTTGGACCATTTTTTCAATTCACCGCTACCCTGTGTACGTCACTCGATTCGTTTCGCAAAGCGTCGGTAAGGCCCTGGAGAGTTTCCAGCCTGTATAGAAGCTGATTCTTTTCGACGTATCGTAGTCGGCTTTGCTCGCACTTTGCCCATTGGTCCACACAATACTGTTGCGTTTGGCGACTTGCTTTAAGGATTAGGGAATAAGAATTCGTGCGGTCTTGGGGAAGGTAGGATTCGCATTCCCAAAGCGAAATCGACCCGATATTAGGATCGTCAGAGGTGACAGCATACGTAAGGTCGAGAGCCCATCCTGGTTCACCATATGGGAACAAAAGAGGGTACTGCATTGGGTCGTAGCTCGCCCTTGTCTCGAAGATTCTTTCCAATCCTCCTTGTCAGAGATGCAATAGAATTTCCCTGTGTTTCGCTGCACCTCGATCAATGATGATACCCACTACTTCAGAAACCATGGGGGTGTTGTTTGTACCGAGGTTTTAGTTTCGTGCCATGTGTAGGCGCAGTTTAAAGTTTTCATCCTCTGGGAGAAACTCGTGTAGTAGCAACTCCGGATTATCTTCAGGTCTTGCCTCACCCGCTCGGTCACCGCGAGCAAACTCCTCAACAGCGGCTTGGTATTCTGGCCCAGCGCTTTCAATCAACAGGCTGCTGCGTTTATGAACTGCTGACTATACGGATTGTGTGTTGTCATGACCTGGTCAATCGTTTCCAGTATATCCTTGTCCAAGCCATCTGTCATGCCCATTCGGCTTGCTACACGCGCTTGCCTATCCGGATCGTTGATGTATACTTGCGCGTACATTGGACGTCGGTTGGGTGGAGGTAGTAGAGATTCCATGTGGTGGCACACATACCCTTGCACTCGAAAGTTGTAGACACCACTTCGACTCCGTGTTATACTTTCGTCGACGTTTAGAGGACGGAATCTGGAGGATCCCATTGAAGTAAATGCGGAGACGTTGTTGTAGGCTCGAATTAATTGCTTGAAGTCCGGATTGCGGTAGAGGCGTCATAGCACAATAGGAGGGCAGCGAGCGGCAGGAAACACTCGCTAATCCATTACGACAGCAGCTTCCGTCGGTTTCATTTGGAAACTTCCAAGCGTTGCAAAGTGTGCAGAGTCGTTCGTGTTCCTGGGTATCGTCCGTGCACCGGGAAAAGTAATGACGACCTCCCGGAATGATGGAGCGGTCAAAGTCTTCGTAGTACGATAATCCTTTCTGATACGAACGTCACAAGGTAACCGAAATCGTTCGGTTACCTTGTGACGTTCGTGCGCTTCCTCTGTCATTGCATTTCGAGCCACTTGGTTAGCTGCTGTGTCCTGCTGTTGGATGATGCGACGCTGTTCCTCCGTCATGTCTTCTCTACGTATTCGATAGGTCGTTTCTTCCATTGCTCTGAGCAATTTGATTCCCTTCTCGTAAATCTTCTATTTCAGCTGGATTCATCACCGCTCTGCGATGTCTTGTTCGGTCTCTAACTTGTTGGCGATTACGTTCGACCGAAGATTCCGAACGTTTAGCTCTTTGAAGACGTTTCCTCTTTTTGTCTTCCTCACGAACGCGAGCTAATTGAGACGACGTCATATCTGATCGGGGTTTCTTCCCTGTTTGGCTTCGTGATGGAGGGCCATTGTTTCCACTTGGTCCATGCACCACTCTAACTGCAAAAGCAGGAGTGGGTGTTCTCGAACTTTCCGCAACAACAACAGATGCCATAGTAGTGTCCTCATTTGGTTGTAGTGGGATAGTAACAACTTGCATTGCGTTGGTTACCGCCGGAACTGAGTCCGCATTCGGTTGCGCACTTGGCTCGGCCTGCCACTTTCTTAAGCGGATCAAAGCGGTACTAATCTTTTTCAATCGCTTTCGTCTTGCATCCGGATCTTCTTCTCCTGGTGGCGCAGCATGTTCTTCCCTGATTTGTTCTTCGCTGTGAACTTGCGCTTTCTTCCACATTTCCTGTCGAAACTTAACAAACGTAAATGCATTAGTCAAAGCTTTAACTTTCTAAAGAACATACTACATCTTGCTTCTCTCCTGTGTTGATGAACGCACGGACGGCGGTTCCAGATGCCACAACAAAAAGATTTCCTTTCTCCGGAGAAATCCCGAGGTATGTCTCAGATTGCAACTAAACAAATGGTAAGCCATAAGCCCTCAAGTCACAGTACCCGATGACTCGGCAGGATCCCTCCTTGCCCCGTGGCTGTCCGTACGCGCCCTGCCGCGAACACAGAAGCACAGGACTGGAGTATACTTCAATCCTACGTGCCGGTCCCATACACGACCAGTGATCGGGATGAGGCAGGCGGTCCGCCTAAGCCGGCTCTTCTCGCCACATGGATCTACCTCAGTGCCCCGGTTGGGTATAAGACTTCCCATGCCGCGGCAGGCAAACATGGGCGCCTCAGGGTCGCGGCTCCGGATAGCAAAGGTGCGACAGGACTATGACTTAGTACGGCGATCGAGTGCCAGCTGCAGACTCTTATCGTCCTTATGTCCTGGAATTGTGTTTCCGGGCGGTAGAATCTCCACCTCGGATGGACACGTTAACCAGAAAGGAACGAAGGTGTAGCTTACTGTCACGTTTGCTTCAAGAGGGTCGTCCTGGCAACTCTGGGCAGGGAATGGGCTCCTCTGGGGTCTGGCGAGGCCTCATCAGTGTGGCCGTTATAGGCTACCCATCCCTCCGTGTAGTGGTGGATATCTCACCCAATGCACGGCTCCGGTTTACCTCTCTAACACGCACAGTAATACTCCGACTGCCCCAGAAGGTACCAGTTCTCCCAACAGGCGGACCTCCCGATGCCGTATAATGTATATTTATATGTATTTATCTATATGACCTATAACATAGACTAAGTAGGAACACTTACCTCAAATATCAGTCGCGCTCGCGTCCTGTGGGCTGCTCTACAGCCCGCGCAGTTCGTGCTCGAAGTCGACCTCGCCAATTTCGAAATGAGGGCAAGTGTGAATGTGAATTTTGAAGTTCAGTTAAGTTCGAGAACATTCTACTAAGTTCGAGGCGATTGGAATTATGTGGACAGTGCTACTTTTGTAATTTCATGATAGTAGTTTTGAGTCGAAATGATAAGTAGGAGTCGATTTGATGGGTGAGAAATGTATGCAACCTGATTTACTAAAAGATGCCAACAAAGAGGTTAAGGCAGTTGGAGAGGGGCGGGACGGAAGGAAAGAACGACGGACAGACGGACCGGTTACGACAGACCACTTTAATATAGGCAAATGCCTGAATGTGTCAAATAAGCTATATACCGACACTTTAAGGATCTCTTTCCCTGCACAGTGTCGGTTTAAAGAATTTGACTTGAGTTTACTATATACTGTATATGTGTTAGTACATAAAAGTATATGTTGTATTTGATACCGTAACAGGAGGTTAAGGTAACATTATATAAGAATAGAGGTGAGTGCACTATATTACGAGGAACATCGTTTACCATCGAAATGATGCGGCAAGTACGTGAGCGTACATGTTTGACGTCGTGTCAGTCACTAGCATTATACGAAGGGTGACTGGGATTCTAGGTTTATGCTTCTTGTCATACAGTTCTCCCTATGTGAAACAATAGCAAAATGACATTCCACGGATATCACAATGCCATTCCGTCTTGTTCAACGTCAATCTTGTTATTGTGTGTTGCATAAGTGGTTAAAAAGATTGTTTACAGTTTTTAAAGTTCGTGGGCTTGTTATATACGTTTAGTGTATGGTAAAAAAACTCAGTGACACGCTCTTAATATCGGCACTCGCAGAAACTTAAATCCAGCACACTACCACTTTTAAACTTCAAGTACCGCTTTTAAAGTGGTCTGGGTTACGAGGTTACTAAGTGTGCGATTTTTCTTTGAGACCTACGTTGAACTAGAAATAGTTTTTTTCTTGTTA
>NBNE01000313.1:0-26272 GCA_002215365.1 Phytophthora megakarya
GGATTTTGACCTATGGCAGCCGGTCAATCGGGTAATTTTGATCTTCGAGCGAGCCAAGTCCACGTGGAACTCAAAGCGTCAGCTCGGGGGCGATCGAAGTTCCTCTCGAGATGCAGCCCAACTACCCGCCACATGGCTACGGCGGCCAGGCCCCGCCCCAGCAGGCGCCTCCCGGATACGGCAACCCGCAGTTCCAGCAACAGCAGCAGCCCCAGTCCCAGCCCACTGGCACGTTCCTATGCTAGTTATTATTAATCTTCGCATTCATTAACTGTTCTGTTGGTGCATTGAGCAGGCTCCTTCCCTGGCCGCAACTTCCCTGGCGTCCAGCAGCCTCAAGCGCCCCACTCAGGCTTAGGCGGTCGTCCTGGCTTCCCTGGTCAACCACAACAACCTCCGGCCCCAGGATCACAAGGCTCATTTCGGCCGGGACTAGCGGGCCCTCCTGCTCCGGGCTCACAGGGCTCATTTAGACCTGGCCAGCAACCGGGACCTCCTGCTCCGGGCTCTCAAGGCTCGTTCAGACCTTGCCAACAGCATGGCCTGCAGGGGTCTTCAGGTCCGCCGTCTAACGGAGGAACCCGCGGACCGCCCGGTGCGGCCCCAGGACGCAGTGGGTATCCTGGTCAAGGCCCACCGGGCCAAGGTCCGCCAGGACCTGGATCATACCAGAATGCACCTCCTGCTGGACCGGGAGGCCAACAGCATGGCCTGCAGGGGTCTTCAGGTCCGCCGTCAAACGGAGGAACCCGGGGACCGCCCGGTGCGGCCCCAGGACGCAGTGCGTATCCTGGTCAAGGCCCACCGGGCCAAGGACCGCCAGGACCTGGATCATACCAGAATGCACCTCCTGCTGGACCGGGATCGTTTCAATCGGGCCCTCCTGGCCCACAAGGACCACCGAGACAGCAGTTTCAGCAGGGTCCTCCAGGCCCAGGACAGCAGTTTAACCAGCCACCTCCGCAGTTTGGCGGCCAGCAAGGACCGCCGCCTCCACAGTTTAACGGACAACAGGGTCCACCACCTCAGGGAGGAGCAGCGCCATATCTTCAGCCGAACCGGAACGCAGGACCGTACCCGGGACCACCTGCACCAGGAGCTGGTGCGCCACCCTATGGAGCCCCTGGAGCTCCAGGCCCGTACGGCCAACCTCAGCAAGGTGGATATCCTCAACAGCAGCAGCCACAGGCACCTCAGGCGCCGAAGCAGCGCATTGACCCGACGCAAATCCCTCGACCGATTGTCTCAGCGGAGCGTGTGCAGTATGTTGCGCGGGGCCACACAGTGACAATGCCACCACCAGCCTCGAGTGACTATGTGTGTGTGGATGAAGGCTGCTGTAACCCGCGATTCATTCGCCCGACGCTGAACCACGTCCCAGCGAACAAGGATCTGCTCAAGCAGTGTGGATTGCCGCTGGCTGCCGTTATCTGCCCTCTTGCGGACTTGCAAGAAGACGAACTGCCGATTCCACTTGTGGACTTTGGTCCAAGTGGCCCGCTTCGATGCACTCGTTGTGCTGCTTATGTGAACTCTTTCACCAAGTTTATCCAGGGTGGCCGCAAGTTTGTATGCAACATTTGTCAACTCAACAACGAGACTCCACGCGACTATTACTGCAGCGTTGATCAGTACGGCAAGCGCCGTGATATCCAGGAGCGTGCAGAGCTGTCGCGTGGATCGGTGGAATACGTTGTACCTGCTGCTTACACGATTCGCCCACCGCAAGAGCCCATTCTTGTGTTTGTTCTCGATGTTTCTCTCTTTTCGTTCCAGACGGGGCTCGCTACTAGTGCGCTTCAGACGATTCAGTATCTGCTCCCGTCGATGGCCCAGAACAAGCGGAAGAAGGTCGGTATTGTGACTTTTGACACGGCCGTGCACTACTACCGTATGGACAACGGGTCATCTTCTATTTCGATGAGCATCTGCCCCGATATTGACGATCCTGTGGCGCCTTTGCCTCCCAGTAGCTGGCTTGTATCTATGGATGACCCCGCCGCTTCTGAAAAAATCACCGAGCTGTCTGAAGTCATCACACGTTCGTTTGAAAACACTACAAAGAATCAGGCTGTCTCGGGTGCCGCGCTCTGGAGCGTAGCGGACGCTTTATCTGTTTCAGGGGGAAGAGTAGTGATGCTTCACGCTGGTGCTCCACGTGTTGGCATCGGCAGAGTCAAACGCGAAGAAGTAAGTGGTGCCTACGGTACCACAAAGGAAGTGGACCTGTACACCCCCGAGGACAACAACGCGTACGATAATCTGGCTCGACAATGCGCTGAGCACCACATTTCCCTTGATGTATTCTCGGTCGCTAACACTTTCGCGTCTTTGGCGGATGTTGGTCGTGTGTGCGAGTTGACTGGTGGTCGTGTGCAGTACATGCCTCAGTTTGAGAAGGAGCAGTCAAGTAACCGGCATCATCTTACCAGCATGCTTCAGCGGCTCGTGGATCGTGACTGTGGTTACGAGGCTGTGCTCAAGGTGCGCTGTAGCGCAGGACTCCGTGTGGAGCACTCCTATGGTAACTTTTTCAACTCGCGTGGTGGCAACGCGTTTACGACGGATGAAATGGAATTTGCTGTAATCGATCAGGACCGTTCGATGTGCGTAACTTTTGCGTACGATGAACCACTTGCTGAAGGCACAGACGCATACATTCAAGCAGCATTGCTCTACACGCGTAGTGATGGTTTGCGATGTGTACGCGTGCACAACTTGGCGTTGCAAGTGGAACCGTTGCTGTCCAATGTTTTCCGCTTCGCCGATTTGGATGCGACTTGTTCTGTGTGGCAGCGCTCGGCAGCTCGTCAGTTTGTGGACAAGCAGCTCATGCGTGCGACGCCTATGGCAGTCAAGGAATCGCTGGTTGATCAATGTGTGACTGTGTTGTTCAACTACCGCAAGTACTGTGCCTCGTCATCTTCTTCAGGACAACTCATCCTTCCGGAATCTCTTAAACTGTTACCTCTGTACACATTGGCTACTCTCAAGAGCCGAGCGCTGAGAGGAAATCTTGTGGGTAATCCTCCACGTGGATTTATTGATGTTCGCGCTGACGAGCGTGTAATGATGATGGGATTGCTTAATAGTCTCCCAGTCGAGTTCTGCGTATCGGCTGTCTATCCTAAGTTATACAGCGTGCACGATCTGGCGGACGATTGCTGTACATTGGATGAGGATGGTAAATTTATTCTACCGCCTCAGCTACCACCAACCGCTGAAAAACTTGACGAGGAGGGCATTTTCTTGCTTCATTCAGCTATGTGCTGCTACATCTACATTGGTCCCAAGGCGTCGCCCGAGTTGCTTCTCGAGCTGTTTGGCGTGGAGCATGCTGACACGGCCGAACAAACTCTGAATCTGTTTGAAACGCTCGATAGTGAACCTCCCGAGGGTGATGGAGATGCCATGAGCGCTCGTGAACGGCTGCGCTCACTTGTTGAGTATTTGAACTCTACTATCCCTATTTCTCAGCCGCTAGAGATCCTAAGCAAAAACGACTGGCGTGCCAACCGCTTCATGAGCGCACTTGTAGAGGACCGCACACGCAACGACGTATCCTATGTCGAGTTCCTGGTCCAGGTGCACAAGAAGATTCAATACAAGTTCCACTAGATCTGCGAAGAAAAGACTGCGCTGAGTGATAGGGTGGAGATGAAGAGCGATACGATGCGATGGAAGCATGATGTCAAGAAGACAAAAAGTCCATGTGAGTGATCTTCTTGCTCGTCATCAATACAGTGCGTTTTTGTTAGCATTTCAACCTCGTTTGTTCGTTTGTTCTACTGTTCAGAGGAACAATCGTACCAGTGGTTTCCGCGAGACGATCTAACAAACGTCTTAAATCCATGGCGTCCATCCTTCGTACATGACACATAGATTGTCTGTTTTCGTAGCCTCGTCAATCAACCATGATGCTTGTTGCTCCACAGTCAGCACTGGGGGAGCGTCAACCATTTCCGTCACCGTACCAGACAATTTTTCTTCGATGCGCTTGAGTACTTGCATGCCGTATTGACTTTTCCTCTCTACACTTCGAGGAGTGCTAGCAGCGACGACATGATAGCTGCTACAGTTGTCGCTACTTTCATCCACTACCGCACTGTTTCCAGACTCTAAACCAAGAGGAACAGCTGAATCCTCTGCGATCACAACCTGTTCATTTTCAACATCTTCGTCTGGAAGCGAAGCTCCTCCACTCGCAAAGCGGGTCTCTTCTTGGGTGCTTGAGAGCCGATCTGCCATGTCAGTAGCTTCGAAAAATAGTTTTACACATTCTCGCACCAGCTCTCGGCCCACCACCAGTAGAGATACCTGCGGTACTTCAGTCATATCGGTCGTTGAAACAGTGAGATCAGCAGGTTGTGGATCATTCTTCGTTTCGTGAAGAGCCTCGATCAGATCAAGCAGTAGTTGAAGTAATAAATGCGACTCCTGCTGGTCGTTGAAACACTGAGATCAGCAGGTTGTGGATCATTCTTCGTTTCGTGAAGTGCCTCGATCAGATCAAGCAGTAGTTGAAGTAATAAATGCGACTCCTGCGCGGTGAAAGGGTCACCTTGGCTGGTTGCAACCATTTGGTCAGCTTGGACATCAAAGTCGCACATAACTTGATCTAGCTGAGCGACTGCTCCACGGAGAGATGAGCACAATTCTACGTGTTTTTCGAGTATATCCTCCAGCAACTGTAGGTGATTTACCGACCGAATGCTACGAAGCAGAATGCTCACAAGCCGATCATTCTCCATAAACGAAAACGTTGCACCTGCGTTTGAAGCAGGAGGAAGTGAAGAGGGTTGCTCAGTTTGTATTTGGCCTTGCCGGCGAGAGCCCTCCGATCCCATAATTACAGAAAGCGCTTGATTTTGCTTCGATGGTGTTTTAAGCTTGTCGAAATGCTGGAATCGTTTGTATTTGGCCTTGCCGGCGAGAGCCCTCCGATCCCATAATTGCAGAAAGTGCTTGATTTTGCTTCGATGGTGTTTTAAGCTTGTCGAAATGCTGGAATAAGTTACGCATATCTTTTACATTCCTGCTCAGTGCACGCGCAAGCTCCAATACCGCATCCTTTTTCTCCAAACCCAGGGCGTGAAACTCTTTCTCTACAGTGCATTTTCTCTTCGCAAGGGTATCATACGTTCTCCGTGTGTCCTTCAACTCATTTTGGAGCGCATGTCCACGGGATGTCATCTCGTTCAGCATCGCTTTCGACGTTTGAATCTGCAACTTTGCTTTCGACGCCGTCTGAAGCAAGATTTTGCCGGTAGCATCCACTTCGAGTTCCACATTCTTAGTTTCAGGCGTGGCTTCACCGCTTGATGTTTCGATGACGCTGATACCCTGTACCAGGTCTGCCAGAGTACGCCCATATTCGAAGAGATTTACCACGTTGCCATAACAACTCTGAATTAAAGTGTGTAAATTCTCATTGGCAGAATGTGGATCAGGACAACTATCGTCAAAGCCTGAAGCCAAATAATCCATCTGTTGAGCCAGCTCTAACACACTTGCTTCAACAGCAACTTGGTCTGTGAGAAGCGCGTTAATATAGAATACTTGAGACGACAAGAATTCGAGCAGCTGAATCCGAGTAATACTGGTGGCTTCACCTTCTATTGGCTTAGTCGCCGCCAACCATGTAGCACATCGAATACGTCGCTCATGCCGAATGCGAAGAGAGGATACTCTCTGATTCCATTTGTTTGCGTTCCACTGAAGGTTCCACCACAATTCGCAAACTCCCATTAGTTTTGTAATTGCCTTACTGACAGCAGTTGCATGTGTCTCCGAAGTCCCATTAGGTTGATTCGTCAGGGTAGATGGCAGTATGTGAAGAATCTCAGAACTGAAAAAAGTGGTCCATCGTTTGTTGAGATGTGTTGCTCCTCCTTCATGAAGTTCATGAAGTTGATCGCGAACGGGTGTGAAAACATCAAACTCCAACTCTGGAAATATAATCATTGAAAGTTGGTATCGCAGTAGCTTTACCAAGCAATTGGAAACAAAATCTTCCATATGTGTCGACCAAAGTGTTTGTGTTGCCCCTGTTGTGTGATCCCGTTGATCCACTGTCGCAGTAAACAACGTGATGAAGTTGAGAATAAAATTAATCCAGTTAGTGGATGAACTCCTGATATGCTCAATGTCACCGTTTTTCGACACCGCTGCTTCGTCCAATATATCAGCTAGGGTAGAAACCTTCCGTACGATATCAAAGGCAGCCGCAAATACATTATAGACAGCAGGGTAATCCGCAAACAACTTTTGTATAGAAGACGTCTCGCCATTTGACGAGTCGGTTGGTAACTTGAATACCGTATCCATCAACACTTGCGTTCCATTTGGTACAGCCAAAACCTTCTTGATATGTCCCAGTAATTTCACATCTTCCATTAATTGCCGCTCGTGAAGATTGGATAGAAACTCTTCCTCAATCACAATAGCTAACCAACCCACAGCTTGAAGAATATCATTGAATGCATTCAGACCCATATCAACTGTTTCGCGTTGACCTCTGTCGGTCACTAAAAGTTCACACGCTCGAAGCCTCGTCATTGATCCCTTAGAGCTCGACACGAAGTCTAACAGCGTCGAGCATGCAAAAGACACGGATTCCATGGTTCCAAAAGTCGCTGGCATTTCCAATGTAGGAGTGAAAACAGTAGATTTTTCTGAAACGATGTTCGATGCCCAATTCTCTTCAAGCAACCGTTCCATAACTCCAATAATCCAAGATGCTCCGGTTAGCTTCAGAAGGTGTTGCCCTTGACCATTGGACAATTCCATCGCCGAAACAGCATTCCAAATGTCATGAAGCAAGTTATCTGCTTGGGATAAGCATGAGGCTTCTTCCGCTTCGTTGACCTGAGTCATATGGTTTGCATTTAGTTCAGCAACACGGCGCAATAACATTCTTGATTCGCATATATTATCTTCAGGGGGTGCACTCCAGGCCAAAATGGTGTCGGTATTTCCTGTATCCTGATCATCTACTACTCCACGTAAACATTCGGTGCAGATATTCCACCATTTGAAGTATATGTCTTTGACAGTAACCTTAACGTCGAAATCCAAATACTCGTCCAACTCCTTGCGCTGGTGACCGTAATACGAAAGGTATGGGATCAAGTATGTAGCAAGTCTTTCAATCTCTGTGCGCAGACGTACCACGTCCTCATCGGCTTCTCGGCATTTCTTCTCCAACGCAGCTAGAAGCTCCTTCTGCTGACTCGCAAAATGTGCTTGTTCCAAGACGCTGCATAATGTAGCATGAACATTCAGAAAAGATACACTCTCAGCTGCTTTCGTAACAGCGCCCAGTTGAGTCAGAGGGTCATTCTCAGCAAAGCTGATACTTTTCTGCCTCCACAATTCGATTTGTCGGTGTCTTGCTAAGCATTCATCAGCAAAAGAGGTCATTTTCGTAGTAATATCCTCTGCTAGAGCTGTAGCAGTATCTGCCTCCGTACGTTTGATTTGTTCAGCATTCTGATGTTCGGATAATTCAGCTTCAACACACGATATTGTCTTCAATAATGCTTGTTCTTCACATTCAAGTGATAGGAGATGCTTCCGCTGTTCCAGTAAAGCCATGAACGGGATTTCAGCACATTTGACAACTCTAGAAATGGTATCGGCATACTGTTCGTATTGCCGTCCAAATGAAATTGTCTCTTGTCTACGTTCTTCTGCGCGCGACAAGAACAAAGAGAGATTTACGTTCACTTCTAACCGAGCTTTTAAGTCTCCTGACCGTTCCTGTCGTTTATCTTCGGCGATCCAATCAACAAGTGGGCTATACACGAACGTTTCCAACAATGTCAGCAATGCTTCGCGAACATCATCAGAGCGCACAATGCGCAGTGTCTCCTTAAATGCAACACGAAAGCTTCCGTCAACTCCTGTAAACCCAAGCGCGTCTTGCAGCATTGGTGTCAGTCGAAATGGAACAATTTCTGGTACTTTCAGTCTGCGTCCTTTGTCAAAACATACATTATGGTCGATGTGAACAACATCGCCACTGTTGACGCACAGCAAAATGTTGTCTAAGTGGCGGTCTCCGAGACCAACAATGTATCCTAACACGGACATCACCGCAAGGGACTTGCTGAAACGCAAGCTTTTGCTCCAACTTTCTCGGATATCTTCACTTCGGAGAAGAATTTCATGTTGTAATACGTTGCGTGGGCGTTGGGCAACAAGCTCCTGGTAAACCTGTTTTAGTGTAGAAGCTGGCCACTGCGATCGATGATTCGGTGCCACATTTGCTATTCCATGCTGCTTCAGCTTTGCATAAAACTGAGCTGTAGGTGGTGGTGGTTGGTGCTGCGCTGTAGCAACAGGATCTTGTATGGCTCGGCCATTCGAATCGTTTCGAGCAGTGTATACTTGAAAAAGAGGAACGACATCCGGGACCATTTGGATTAAACCAGCGTTTTTAGATATCGGTATGACGCTATAGCTTTGGGCCGACAAATCTCGAGCAGCTGCAGCGTCATCAGCACGTAAAAATTCGTTTGTCACTCTTAGAAACTGCATTATACGCTCATCCAAGCGTAAATCCTCACGAGCTTTTAGTAAATACTTGTATGTTTCTCCATCTGACCCAATCAATATCATAGACTTGGGTTTGGTCTTTGTTCGCAAAACGGCTACAGAAGAATCGACACGATGAATAGTTATAGGCTTCATACGGCCAATAGTCGATCCAGAAAATATTCCAGGCATGTTAGTCATAACCAACTGACGACAAGTTGAGGCCAAAGCCGGCGATATATCAGGAAGCGGAAGTTGTTCTCGACGACTCGCAGCATTTACAAGTGACTTTAGCATGTCTTCAAATGGTTGCCAAAGCTCTTGTGGATTCGTCATCCTTGGTGGTGGGTTAACTCGAGTCTCGGAATTAAAGCAATCGCGAAAGTTTTCCATCGCCTTCTCAATTAACCCTCCATAATCCTTCATAAATTTCCGCTCATGCGGTGATACCGCATGCTGGTGACTGACACCTCCACACGTTTCCTCCCATAATCTCTCAATCGAGACATAAATTGGTTTCATAATTGCCACCAGCTTTCTGTGAGCTAATTCACTCTTTTCTTTAGCAGACAACGATGCATTCTTTTCTACTCGAGTAGCTTCCTTTTTCAACGTACTACTCCGTCGAGATACATCTGCTGATAGCTTTACAAGTGAGGTGATCCAATACTCATCCCATAAAACCGAAATCCGACGAAGCTCAGAGATAAGAAGGCGCACTCCGTCAGCTTGCCCAGATGACGCATTATACAGTTCCTGCAAGACTGCAGCAAAGGTGTTGGTGGTAGTTCCTCGTTCTTCACAATTTGACAAAGTATTTTGAGGTTCCATAGAATCAACGACAGCAGGATACACAATCGCGTGAGGTGAATGGTGTGCTAAGCGCTTAAGGATCAAACAAACCAAATTTGAAACCGCAACAACAGGATGGCAAGCACGGGCAATCAACTGGGGAACAACATAGGACCACGGATCAACCGGTCCGTTGGAGAATACATCTTCAAGTTCTGACATCACATCTTTTTCTGTCCCATAAGTGGTCAGAAGGCCCAATAAACGAAGAGCAACCATGATTATTTCCTGGCTTGAAACACTGGAGTTCGATCCACTCAGAAGTGTTTTTAAATACTTCCCATAACCACGGGCAGATAGCGCGTGGAATTGGAGCACCTTGGAGCGGCAAGTCTGCTGTAACTGAATTAAACGCTCCATTGTGTCAATATTGTGATCTGGGGTTATTCGATCTGCGCACAACTGATGAAATTCGTCCAGTCGCGAGGTGACGAGCTCATCGTTATCCAGGAAATGACAAAAGGCACGAACGACATCGTCACGGTCCAGTTCGGAAATACCTAATTCGTCCAAAAGGGAATTCATCTCAGCTTCATCGACGGGGTCTAAATGGATGTATCCATTCTGCTCCGTAATACGTTCAATTTCTCTCTTTCCCCGATCATAACACCAATGACTATAGTGAATCCAACCTTTTGCAGATGCTGGGGACACTGTAATAGCAGCTTGAAGACATCTGTAAGCAGATTCATCTGACAAGGTAATATCACTGAGACAGTTCACAGTGCCTATGACTTCGCTCGTAGTATGTGTCAACAGATCGTCAAGAAAGCGAGACGTAGGTGATGGCATCAAGTCTGCGGAATCTGGTTTCGTAAATGATTTAGCGAGGTGTACGAGTGATCTAACAATCATATTTTCCTGTCCAGAGCACTTGTCCTTAGAGATGATCGATTCCAAGCTTGACTCGCACTGTGCCACTATGAGACGGCGTCCTTCGTCCTCCATCCCAATCGTATCCAGCAACTTTGACTTCTCATACGTTATGGTCATAGATGTTACACGGTTCGTCCCCTCAATAGCCGTTGCTTCTCTCAAAAGTTCTTGTGCGAGCCCAAAGTTGTGTTGCTTCCGAGCCAGCCTGGCAACTCCAGTGAGGTACAAGCAGTCTGCGTCGGCACTCCCAGATTGTCCGTTCAAGCTCGGTGTATAGAGTTGACCCCAAATTGCTGAATCATAAATCTCAGAATTCATTCTCAATTCTTTAACAAGTGCCTCGACTTGATCTTTTCCAGTGGATAACTGGTTCTTCTTCGACAATCTAAACATTCGGAGGAGGGTCTCCTCAGCTTTCTTTCCAATCTTTTCACCTGCATAACCGTTCCATGGAGATGATTGTAATGCTAACGGTATTAAATCATCCCGAAATCGATCATTTACATTATCAGGACATAGTGCAGAACTTGGTCCTCCGGAGTCTGTTTGATTAATAACGTCCCATACTCGAAGGGCCAACGCTGTCCGTTTCGTGATACTATTACTTGCAAAATCATCCGTAGGCACGTTCGTGTCAATTTCCAAATTGGATATATTTTCAATCTCTTCGCTCCACTTATCGAAGCAGCCAAGTATCGCTTGTATTCCGTGAATGGGGTGGGCTGAATCCACAAGAAATTTCGAAAGTTCAACGAAATGAATAATAAATTGTCGTAACTTCGTCCAATCGCGCAGAGCTACATAGCATGCTGCACATTGTTTGATACATCCAAATAGTGCTGGAGGAGAGATACGAAGATATTTCATGGGAGATTCAAATACCTTTACAGCACTTATGAATGCACCATCGTTCTGCTTTAGTACTGGCTCGAGCAAGGACTCATACTCTGTAGCTGCATCTGCGTATCTCATGGCAGCTTCATAACGTGCAGCGCTCAACCACCTGAAATGAGGCATATCGCATTGCTCTTCTGCAATATCCATATCGCCTTTGTTCTGATGATACCACTTGCTCAACGCAGAGGAAATTGATCCACCCCATTTTTGAAATCCAATTACGGAATCGGAATCTTTTGCGTCACAATGACATTTACACAGCGAGTATAACGCGCTATCTAAATCTTGTTCTGCTTGCCTCACGTCGTTACTTATTTTCTCGGAAGCATCACGTGATGTAAATGATATCATGGCTCTGCTGAGTTTGCTATAACAAGTCGTCATCATGGCATGACTGTAATACCGGTGCAATTCGTAGGACGATCCATTTTTCGACATGTCTACGAGAAATGGCCGTATTCGGCTAAGCCAATCATCACACACACCCTTGTTCGTACGATAGAAAAGCACAGTCTTATACTCGTCACTTTCCGGGTTGGTTTGGTCCACGTCAGTTGTGCATATTGCACGAGACATTCGCAGTTCGAGTTCGCCTACAAACTCAAGCATCAACCAATTTGATATCCAGTGCGACGGCCTGTTAGATCCCGCAGGTGCTTCAATATTTTGTGACGTCCGTCCAGTTGCATATTGAGCCTCATCCGAATATTCCTGTAATAAACGTTCAATGTTTGCAAAACTTTGAGCTGGTCCCCCAAAATGGGTGCGAAGTCTGTTATGGACGCACCACATTGCTGCTTGACGGATTGCCCCCACAAGGATACCAGAATTGCTGAAAGCTACATCCGACATCGTGCGGCTAGCAATACTTCCACAGACACGATTCCATTCACTTTCATCAGATTCTCGAAATTGAAAATGGCTCATAATATTTTCAAAATCTGCACTGACGAAAGAAGGATGTAATGCATGTGATACATGACGTGAGCTAAGTTGTTTGTTTTGACTCAAAAGAGCAAAACCGGACACCCCATTTAATGCGTCAGGCATAACCCTGCTTTGTACCGTTTGGCTGGGGTCCAAAAGGAGATCTAACAGCACCTCAAATACATCGCCAGAAATTTCACGAGCTTCAGCACGGGAATACAAAGTTTCCAGTACTCTAATAGACTCCTCTTTAGCCTTCACATTCACGGAACGAGCTGTATTCGCTACTTTCTCCAAAATATGTCGGCAAACTTCTGTCGGAATACGTTGGACAAGTCCTGTCTGAGATAAAATACCATCGATCACTTTCAACGTTTCAATACCGAGTCGATAATCTGGAATCACCACAATTTCACTAGACAAAATACTGACTGCGCATTCTAACATCCGGAGTGACACCTCACTCATAATCTCCACAACACCGATTTGATCAACTATCCATCCAGAGGTAATATTCATAAAAGCCAACGCCATCTTCAGCACGAGGCACAATTGTCGAGGGGTCAATCTGTGGTGTCGACAGTTCTGTTTCTCCAATTTTGTTGTAATCAACTCAAGAATCGCAATCGTGTGCACCCCGTCATCACGCACAAATTTAAGGCTTTCAGGTTCCCGTGAGACCAGAACAAAACAGGTTGCTACAAATACAAAATAACTGTTTCCCTTGTCTCCATTTCGCCCATTCAAACGTTGAAGTGCTCGTGTACTAAGCACCTGTGAAATTCACCAAAAATTCATTATCAACAAGAATGTTTAACTCTAATTCAGCCAACGCACCTTCAAAGCGTTAATTCCTCCGAGCCGCGTTAGTTGTAGGCATAATTGAGTAGCGTATCTAACTGCATTTACACATTTTATGTGAAACAAACATTCCATAACCTTCACACGCTTCGGTTGACCGCCTTTTTTGAGATGTCGGGAAGGTATGTCATCTTCAAGTACAGCTATAGCAATATCTCGCATAAGTAACGAGCCATCAATGCTGGAAAAGTTCGCACTTGCTAGCTTGCAAGCATTTTCCATGACTAGCGAGAGTTTGTCCACCTCACTATCGTGTGATCGTGATTGTACAGCAGCATGGTAAAGCAAAAATCTTACAGCTGTAACCGAGAGCGGGGCAAACCTGCGATGTCTCGCGTTGGACATCGATACAAGATAGTCTGAACAGTTTGCCACACAGAAAAGGCTATCAACAGCGCCAGGGATGTAAGTTTCATCCGGAGCATACAACACAATAGTTCACTTACGAATATTCCGGCTGAGAACAGGATGCAACACGATGGAGCACTTTCTCGAAAGAGCATTCGGTGCTTTCATCGGCAGGTAAAGCTGTAAGAAACATTAAAACAACAAAAGTGGAAATATGGGTTAGAACATCTATCAACAGGTATAGACGCCAAGCTACACGAATTCGCCTACCAAGATCAGGAACACATTGCGCTACCATCATAAAGCAAGCCAACAGCGTGCTCAGACGATCGTCATCACCCTCGACATGATCTTTCCACGACTCACACAAATTTACAATTTCCTTAAAACACCAGCAAATTAATCCGTCAGCTTTTCACTAAGATCAATCCCCAAACTGCACTTACATCTGCAAATGCACATGATCTTTCCACGAATCACACAAATTTACAATTTCCTTAAAAACACCAGCAAATTAATCCGCAAGCTTTTCACTAAGATCAATCCCCAAACTGCACTTACATCTGCAAATGAATTCAATAACTGGAGACTGAAGACACTGTTATCAGCCCATAGTCGACCAAATTGATGCAACAGCATCAAAATTTCCTGTCTTAAACGCGCACGTCAATAAAAATAAACCCATTCTCATAGCAAACCAAATTCACACACCGAAGCGGACTGTAGGGTCCCGTACTCATCGTCCACCCAATGAGTACATCTGCAATATCAACAAAATGTGTCTGCAACTTCTTCAACATGAACGAATTCCACTGCTGCGTCGCCTCCGTCTGCATCAACGCCTGAAGATACTTAACCAACTGATCCACTAAAGCCATTTCCGCCGTATGATCCAGCAAAGTTCTCCACATTTGCAACACGCGTGAAAAAACCCTGTCAAACTCTTTAAATTCAGGAGTTGTCTCATTCCACTCGTCGTTCTCTCTTGGCACGGTCTCCTCCACGTGCAACGACAGCGCGTAGCTCCACTGTACAAGCCACGGCTCGTTGCCTAACTGCACGTTCCTGGCGATCCAATCACTGAAGCCTGTGGGGTTATGGCTCGACAACGTCTGGAGCATAGTGGACACACTGGTCTGTAGCTCTAGGCCTCCCTTCACGGGCGTGATCATCACCTCAGTCAGCATCAGCAGGTACGGTTCGTACGACAACAGCAGTCCGGGGGTGGGGCCTAAGCCTCGGAAGTACTCGTCTAACTGTTGCGCCGCCTTAACGCGCTGTTTAACGCCGACCACGTCGCCTGAGAGCAGCGTTTGCAGCGCTACGAGCGGATTAAACGGCGCGGCATCTGGTGGGGATACGTCGGGGACGTCGGCGCTGCTCCGCATGTTCGTTCGAGACTCAGTAGATGCGTCAATTCTTCTCGTTCATCGGGTCCGAGCTTGACGGCTAATGCGGAATTAGCGACCAATCGAAAGTGACAGCGGTATTTTTAACCAATAAGAGGTAGATGCGTCAATTCTTCTCGTTCATCGGGTCCGAGCTTGACGGATAATGCGGAATTAGCGACCAATCGAAAGTGACAGTGGTATTTTTAACCAATAAGAGAACGAAGAGAAGATGAGGTACTGAAACTTCAACTAACGTTATTGCCAACAACGTTAAGTTGAAATTTCTGTCAATAACTTATTGCCAGTTGATGGCGTTGCCTCTATAGAACTCTGCATGTACAATATCGTGATAGCGGTCGGAGATCAAAGTTTCCGATGCATCAGCTTCCATGATCTCAATTTCTGTTACCAACCCTTGTTGTGCGATATTGTGCAGAACCAGCACCGTTTCGAACTGCGCAAACCGAGATGCGTTGTCTATGGCTTGCGCAGTGAATCCCTCGTTCCGGTTCTCGAACAACCATCGAAGGACGTGTAGGTGACCTTCATGTGCAGCCCCATTCATTGCTAACTCTCTGCATCCCTCGGATCGATTCCTGTGTAGCCACTTGACAGTATCCAACTCACCATAGGCGGCGGCACCATCCATGGCAGCTACCGTACAACCTTCTGTACGATTCTCGTGCAACCACTTTATGACGTTAAGGTGGCCACCACGTGCTGCTTTGTCCATTGCGGCTGCTGTGCAGCCTTCACTTCTGTGTTCGTGTAACCACTTTACAATGTCAAGGTAGCCGCCACTTGCAGCACCATCCATCGCTGCAGTACTGCAACCTTCCAACCGATTGGCATGCAACCACTTTACTGTCTCGAGATGGCCATTTTGTGCAGCAAAGTCCATCGCATCCACCGTGCAACTTCCCAAACCGTTATCATGAAGCCAACGCACAACGTCCAAATGTCCATGCGTTGCTGCACCGTTCATCGCTGCTTCAGTGCATGCCGGCTTTGTTGGTTCATTTGAATGCTGCTCAGCCAGGGAACGCAGTTTCTCACGTATAGCAAAGTCCGAAATCTTCTGCGTGCGTCGTCGCTTGTGTTCACGTGCTTCTTCATTCTCTGTTCCCACTTGAAGCAAGTATTGTAAAACCTCTAAGTGACCATTTGCTGCTGCAACATCAGCTATACTGCAATTCTCACCTTCCTCATCAAAATCAACGTTGACGTCTTCGTCAATGTATCCTTTGAACCAAAACAAGTTGATCGTTGGGTCGCCCTGATACTCGCGGTATAGCCATTTTACAACATCAAGAAAACCGTTCTGTGCAGCAACTGCCATCGTCTTCCCAGAAACTCTTTCGACGTTGTGGTCTTGCGTAAAACGTGGTAATAACGCTGTGATTCTCTTCTTTAGCCTTCGATTTTCTTCCCTTTCTTCGTCACAATCGAGTGGCATATCAACGTGAGCATGGAGGTACTTAGCAACTTCTATGTGTCCATTAACGGCAGCTGCGTGAATAGCCAAACTTGCTTCACCTCCTAGGCAAGTAAGATACGTCAGACGTGTTCTTTCACCATGATTGTAGTCATTTTTGTATTCGTCTAGACCAACTTGCGTCCCGAGCATTTCATCGTTCCAGTCGCGGTCAATAATCCACCTCACAACATTCAGGTAGCCTGCTTCAGCAGCTTTGATCAGTGTCCCAGCGTCAAACCTAATGTACAATCCTCGATCTTGGAACCATTGCAGCGACTCCACATGTCCATGCGCTGCAGCACGGTGAAGAGCTTCATGTCCCTCAGGCTCCATGCCAATTCGATCAATCAGCCAGCTCGCTAGCTCCATGTTTCCAGTCATAAAAGCTGAATCGATCGACATATAGTCGTTTCTATCCTCATTTGCAGATGTCTCGTACATCCACTTGACGACTTCTGCGTGTCCTGCCAGTCCAGCATTGGCAGCATCGCTCCCTCCCCATCGAACCCATCTACCTCTCTCCCAGTTTTCTATTTCTTCGTCCCATCCTTCTTCATCATCCATCCATTCCAGCTCTCCTTCAATTGTCGTGCCATTAGCTCGAAAGTACTGAAGGATCTCCAGAGCTCCTGCACTTGCCGCTTCATACACCACGGTCCGTCGCACTCCGTAATCTGGAAATCGATCAAATAACCATCGAACGATCTCCACGCTGTTGATTTTAATTGCTGCCAAGAGACATAAAGTGAATTGCATTTTGCCATACAATTTATGTGTTCGTAGCAACTTCCTGACAGACCACAAGCCCCAACCATTGGGTTCCAGGTCAATGGTATTGTACCAGATGCGGTCGAGTAGCATCAGAGACCCGTATGTACACGCCTTATTAAGAGGCATCTCAACAGATGAGTCTGCATACACGGATACGGCGTTAATTACATGATTAATACCGTCAAACTTCGCCTTGGAACGGAACACAAATGTCACCGCTAGCAATGGAGTTGGCTGCACCGACACCATCGAAAATTACACGGCTATTTTACGAGGATATATTTTTACGTACAAATTTGTGTGGTACACACTAATATGTGTAGGTACACCCATATAACCTTTTAGACAAGATGCGCAAGTGGAAGGTCAATAGCTACGTCCTAAGCGTTTGCATCCTAGTGTCCGAGTATGTGCGACAGCAGCAACAGGACGCCAAGCAGAGCAGCGGAGAAGACTCCGTGGCGTCACTAGTAGACGCGCCACATGCGCAGACGCCTCCGCCGACCATCAGCAGGACGTCTCTTAACGGCTTGGCTCGCTTCCTGAGCCTAGAGATCCAACACCCCATGATTACGAATCCTACATCTGGCAGGACAGGATTCACAACCCTCAAAAGTTTATTGCGTCGCTTGGAGATAAGTTTAGACAGTGAACGAGACTTCGAGCAGCTGTCGTGGCAGCTCGTGAGTATCTTGACGCACATCGAGAGTCCGGATTCCGTGTGGAACGTCGTGGAGCAGATCTCAGAGTGTGTTTCACCTTTGAAGAACTCAAAAGATGAAGAAGACGAGATGGACGTGGACTCAGCCAGCTCGACGCTCGTCCGTACCAGCTTACTGGGAGTTTTCGTACGCAGCTTCTTGTTGGCAGTGAATCGGTTGTTGTTTGACGGTCTTTCGAGGCTTTTCGATGACGTGCAGCAGTATTTGGAACAATTTAAAGAAGATGTGGAGAGGGACAAGAATATAGAGCAAGAAGAGAAGGACAGTAGTTTGGAGCTCGTGGGATCACCTGCCTCGCAGCATTTGTGGAATGAGGGTAAAGTGGATGACGATGAACTGCTATTATCGCCGATTAAATCGGGAACCGCGACACCGTCGCATAATATACGTCACAACAATTTCATGACACCCGCGGCTACGAAACTTGACCCACAAGTTTTGACGGAGAAGTTGCTGACGCCGGAAGCTGTTCGAGAAGTGAACGATCCTGCCGTATTGTCGAATGACCAGTTGAATTACATTTTGAGTGATATGGTGCGAGAGATGGAAGGAGGAAGAACCAGTCAACCGCGTGGTCCGCAGCAAATAGAGGGTCAGTCAACGGAAGGTCAATTACGACTACTTCGTCAAAAGATGGACGCCTCGAACCCGAACGTACTGTTCGTGAGATATTTGTCGTTTCTGCATGATCGCGATTATCAGGGAGCACTGGACAGTTTACACCAGTATCACGACGTACTTTCACCTCGACAACATTCACGCGTGGGTGGTAATGGCAGTGGAGAGGATACTAGCTCCACGTCGGAATCGACAGGGGTTGCTGGTTTGCATTTCCGAGGAAGTGGTATTCAATATGCCGCTCTGAATCTAGCAGGGCTACAAATTAATTTTGACCACTACAAGTGGAGAGGATACTAGCTCCACGTCGGAATCTACAGGGGTTGCTGGTTTGCATTTCCGAGGAAGTGGTATTCAGTATGCCGCTCTGAATCTAGCAGGGCTACAAATTAATTTTGACCACTACAACGCTGCACAGGAAAACATCCAAGAGGCGATTCGAGTAGCACAACATCATGGAGATCACATCTGTGTGGCCTTTGCTCTAGCGTGGCTCATTCGCATCAACCAGAAAATTGGAGAGTCTAAGGATACTGTCTTACAGTTAGTTACCAGCTGCTTGGATCGCGCCCAGGAGTTGCGTCTGCCTTCGTTGCAAGTGCTGGGGACGCTGACCGAAGTGGAGAATGACTTGTTTCGCGGAAGCACAACGCGACCGGAGACGACAACGTCACAATTTGTCTCTCATACGATTGTTGCGCATTCCCCAGCTCCTCGACCACTCCACATTTGGTCACGCCTTCACGAAACAATGCAATCCATCGCATCAATTGCGACTCCAGCCGCGAGCTTGTCAAATAATGGTACGAGGACAATGATTGCACTACAAGCTCAAGTGGGCGCGGGCTCTAGGGGTGATTCTTCTAGTAAATCTGGTGGGATTGGGATGGATTGGATAAAGTCTTCAGAGGCAATTCTCGATACGGTCTGGAAATTGAGCGGGAAAGTTACAATTTCAGCTGCGGTGGGGTGGGGTGTGTTCGGTCAGCGCTCGCTTGAGCAAGTGTTCAATTGTATCCATCTCCTGTGTTATGAAGACTCGGCAAGCATAGGAGAAATTGCTCTAACTGTGACCCAGATGGCGATGTCCAAACTCTCACAAGCAGAACCAGGAACGATTGTGTATGAACGAGCACTAAGCTTCCTGATTGGCATTGTTAACGATGGCCCCGCTGAACGGCGCCACTTGCTGAACGATATGTCGTATCAAAGGACGTTACACCACCTCTTTTTCTTGTGGGCACTCCAGAGGGGGGAATTTGAACGCGCCGAGGTCCATCTCAATGCAATTCTAGCGTTATCCCCAGAAGGAAAAGACTTTCCTGCTTATCTCGAGGCACTTCTGCTCAAGTCAAGCTTATGGACTGCCGTTGGTGATATCACTCAGAGCCTCGAGTTGCTGGAAAAATTAGAAGTTACGTGCAGCAAACATGGGTTTGCATATTTGCATGCTCAGGTGCTCATTGCAACAAGCCGCGATCGATTTCAGGCATCTTCACCTCATGCGCCGTTTGCATCCCTTAATTCCGTACTAAAAGGCGTGGATATCTGTAAAAGTCATCACTACGATCTTCTGTTGGCGGAGGCTCATGTTGTCATGGCTGAAATTTACATCTCGATGGGCAAACTTCAAGATGCGCACTCACTCATTAATGGTCAGATGCCCCTGGTGATGGAGCATGGCAGTATTAATTTGCGTGGAGAGTGTATGCTCGTGCTAGCGAAGACTATGATTGCAAGCATAAAGAGATCCAAGGAAGGTGTGAAGGAGCCGGGTCCTGCAGTAAACAAAGCCATCGAGATGCTTCATTCAAGTGAAGAAATGTTCTCGTTGGTGCAGAACTCACGGCGACTAAAGGAGATCAGCTACATTCAGGCCTTAGTCTACAATCATGCAGCTTGTCAAGCAGCAAAGTGCGGTAGCGAATCAGCTTCACTCTGCACAAGCCGAGAGGAAGTTGCAGCAACATTTCTTAAGCGAAGTTCTCAGCTGAAACGAGCTGCCTTTCTCACCGTGGAACCATTTTTCGACTTGGAACTTCCTGAAAACATTCGTCGAGTGGTCGATCATCGTGCTAGCGAGATATAGTCTAAAGAAACTCCATTTCGGAGCTTTCGTCGTGCAGTAATTCGTATGCTTGACGTGCATATTTAATCAAGGTGTTCTCCAGCGAGGCCAAATCATCCAGTTCATCAACACGTCTCATTTGCACGTGTGTGTTCATCTCGAATCGCTTGACCCCGAAACACGAAGTCTCATTGAAAATCCTCTCGCCGTTGTATGACTGGATTTTGGGGAGCTGACCACTGTCTTCTGCATCGACAGATAGCTCTTGTAGTGCGTACCAAACGTATCGGTCATCACCTCGGCCGCTCAATTTGATGGTGTTGCGGTGCCAGAAAAGCATGTCCACTCCGTTTAGGTCGTACTGCACCATTGTCACCCCGCAGTAGCGCTGGCGATCGTGGTTGATGATGCCAAGTGTTCCAGGTACGCGGTGGTCATTGTAGTAGAACTTCTTCTTCATTTGCAGCCACGCCAAGCGGAAGAGATCTTTATCGCCCCACACGAGCTTTAATTTCGTGAACATGTTAGGCTTGTGCGTCGCGTAGTACATCAATTGTTCAAGCATCGGCCTGCTCATAGCTCGATTCACTAACACCTGACCACTCTCTTGCTCGAACATGTCCACGTATTCAAGTCCCAGTAATTCCCACACCAAACTCTGTGCATGAAGGTTGAAAATCGAGTTTCCAGGATGCCAAAAGTCCGGCCAAAACACCGCTCCATAGCGCTTCATATCTGACGACGAGAACAGCGGGGTCGGATCGCGCACAGCAAAATTGTCAGCATCCAGCAGTAAGGCGCTCGTAAATTGCGAGTAATAAAGAGCATGTACTTTCACGTTGAACCCGTGAATGCGTTCATCAAAAATCTGCCGCAAGTGTACGGGTCCGAATTTGTCGATCAGCAACTGCAACACCGGGTTGTCTGGTGCAAGTTCATCGTGACGAAACCAGAGTTCGATAGGCAAGGAACACCCAATATCTCGTAGACGACGGATACTTGCAAAAGCACTTGGTAGCACGCTGTCATATGCAGCTATAACGATTCCTTGCGTGTTGTGTATGCCGAGTGTCATTGGTGGGTCGTGGCGATACGCTGTTGCATGAAACTTGAACGAAGAAAATGCTTTCGGTAGACGACGGATACTTGCAAAAGCACTTGGCAGCACGCAGTCATAGACAGCTATAACGATTCCTTGCGTGTTGTCTATGCCAAGTGTCATTGGTGGGTCGTGGCGATACGCTGCTGCATGAAACTTGAACGACGAAAATGCTCTTGCCAACACGCACGTGAACCGAGTATCATCTTTCAACGAGAGACTGGTCGTTTGCATCACGCGAAATGTTTCTCCGGAGGTCACATTCAACACCTCGCAGTACCCTGCATCACCAGCTTGCCTGCGTTGCCAACATTCCCTTCACTAATTACTGTCAGAAGTAAACCTATGGGGGATTCCAGCAAATGAAATAAGATTGGCAAATATGTCATATGTTCAGATGTCAAACCTTGATTATTTTTACGATGAGGTATTTATTTGATGGTGCGTAAGAGATAAGATGTGTTGGTTAGGAGCCCGACAATCGTGCCGATTCCCTCGACTATCTTTTCGCCTGTGGTTTGGCCATAAGACCACTACAAGCCCAATGTCTGTGTTGTTGTTGCAGAACGCAAGGCTCGGAGTCTGGCCGTTCTTGTCGAAGTTCTGGGCACAAACTTGACTTGAAGACGATGTACATGCCTCGTTTTGTGTTTCGCACGAGTCTGACGCGGGGAAAGGTATGCATTGACTATTGGCTGCATGATGAAATTCACGTCTCGTAACACCCCGATGGTGTACCGAATATGCTCATCGGTGATCATCTCATCCAATTCGGCTGAGAATATTTTGCCGCCGAGATACCATACTGCAAAGTAGCTGGCGAAATAGATGGCCAACGCGAGAGTTGCTGACCAACCGTTCCACAGCTTGCAAAGTTTCTTCCACAGAGCTTGAACATCTTGCTGGGTCATCTTGGCGAGGCTTGGTGCACGAGGCCGTTGGTGACGTGAAATTGAGATTGGTGTGGGTAGTTCGCAGTACATTCTATTGTGCACATGAGTGGCTGGAAACAATTCACAGTTGATAATGGATACTTTGTAATTGTTACTAGCCTGAAGGTCAAACCTAACTGGGTAAATTGCCTTTCGACTAGATCTAGATGCCTTGTTGTCATCTGATCTGTGAATTTAGCTGTTACGTGTGAAGTTAGCATCACCCGCATCAGCAGCTTGTCAAGTCAATTCTAGCCAAGAATGGATGGCCCAGATCAGAAGGACCTGGGGCTAATTGTTGTGCCGGGTCTCAGGGTCAACGCTATGTTCACCGAGCGGACCTCTAACTACACCACCTCGCAACGCAGTATACCTGAGGCGACTAACCAGTGGTGGTTATCGTCATCAGCATCCTCTAGGTGGGATCCACATACAGTGCAAGCACGAACCGTATCAGCTATTTGAACACTATAGCTTAAGCCCTATTTCTCCGTCGGTGTCTGGGTCTAGGACAAAGCAAGCACTTGAAGAAACAACGTTAATTTCTTTCTGCTGTCCGCATGGTACTACTGGGAAGTCACATGGGCGTCTATCTCAAATTGGCATTTCCAATATTATTACAGGAACGTTAATACAAAAATGGGAACGTAACCCCAAGAAAACATTCAGAATAGGATAATCCTACATGTATTTCTGGTATGATGCACCCAAACCACACACCAGTTCTGCAATTCGCGCCTTTAGAGCATAATTTTGGTGTTAGAGAATAATTTTCTGGACCCTTCACGCGTAAGCTCATAGCTCACCCAATAGGTCATATGAAAGCACTAGGATCTAGACTAGATAAAGCTACAGCAATCCTCTAAGCTACCGGTACAGCAACACTCCTGCAGCAGGTCTACACAGAAATACAGTACAGTTAATTTAACTGTACTAGCTGAGTTAGTAACTGTAGGGCTGGGGACCTAACGCTCACAATACAAAAACTATACTTTTTGTTTTGGTTGTCTCATCAGTCGACTCGACGAGTTGAGACTCAGAAAAATCTTGACCTTTCTAAACCAATCCATTACGCGCCACGTTCCGGGGTGTCCAGGTGCCGTGATGAAGCTCGCCATGCCAACAAGAAGTGAAATGGCCATTCAACCAATTGCGCGGTAGATGAGAGGTAGCCCCGACACTCAACACAGCGATTTCAAACAATAAAACCCATTATAATCGGCGTGGGGAGTGCTCAATGCCCAAAATGCAACGAACGATAGTGTGTGGAAACAAGCGCGCAGAAGAACCCGGAAGTGACGGACACTACATCTTCGATGGTGAACCGATCTTGCCTCGTCACGAGAGCTGGGCTGGGTGGAACGTGTACAAGGACGAATATTGTGAGAAGAACAATATCAATCTCACCATTACGCACACAGTTTCTATTGCGCGTCAAAATAAGAAGTTGGCGCCCGAGGAGCAAATTCCACTCCACTTTGTAAAGTACCAAAGGCGCTATTCCTGCAGTCCGAAAAGTTTGGGAAAGGAGAAAGGGCCAAAACGCTCCTGTCCGTTCCAGTTCACAACAACGGTTGTCGACATAGGCCATGGTAGCTGGGAATTGGTAATCCGTATTTGTGGGGATGGCAAACATCACCATATCTGTACCGGCGGGGAAATGGGTGGCCATCCACCGAAACGATATAAACCGAATGGTTCTGCTCCTGGCGCTACTCTTAATGAAACTCTTCGAGATTTGATACAAATCCCAGTGTCTACTACGGGGTTTACTGTTACAAGTGGCGCAACAGTGTATCGAGGGTTCAAGATCAACTCATCTGCGCCAGTAGTTAACAGTCATAACGGCAAATATGGTGCGCAAGAGATTGTGTTAGCACTCGACAAAATCAAGGAGTGCGCGAGGTGGAGAGACATCGGATTGATCGAGTGTTTCCCGAAACAAGCATGGGCAGCTGAATTTCACGTTTTCAATTCTCCGCTGGCTGTTTATCTGCACACTTTTCAAGTGAAAAGCAACCAGTTGGGGATGTCCCCACTCGTCTTAGTGGAGAAAATGACATTTCGTGGAGTTACGTTTGAAGTCATTCGAGTTGAACGCAGTAAGCTGGGTGCGATCACCTTGGACACGACCTCGTGTGGAGGAAAATCGAGCGGTACCAGTGATTGTAGCTGGGACCATACATGGAGTGGAGAGGAGATTCGCGCTCTTTTTCGTGAAGAAGAAGATGAAAGATGCATCATTGCTATTTGTGAGCTCATTCGCTGTCTTCGCTATCACAGTAGTTGCAAATTGATTCCTGATTCGGTTTTCAGCAACACCCAAGAGGTCACACCATTACTTTTACGATTGCTGCTTCAGACAACATCGATATTTGTTCGTGAACGTGTCATGGACACTTTTGGAGAACTTCCTGACGATACCTTAAATGACATCTCTTTCCTGGATGAGAAAACCATTGGTGAGATATTGGAGTTATGTGGATCGATGTACTACAAAAACGTGAACGCGTGCGTGAAAATATTGAGCTGTGTGACGACTTGCAAGAAGATCAAAGATCGGTTCATTTCCAATGGTGGATTAAATGCTTTGTTGCATGCGCTCGATGATACAGGCGACTTTCATTGTTGGGTCTCTTTTGCCCATAAACTTTTACCTGCTCTCGAACTAGAGCAAGTCGCAGAGTGCGTCTTCGAAGTGTTGCACGTTCGAAACAAACCTGGTCTGCTATATCTCATTTGCTTTCATCCGCCAGATGAGTTACGCGGCAAGCTTCACAGTCACTGTACATCTCAAGCTTGCATACCAACAGCGCAACTTGACAAAGCCTTCAATGTCATAGTAACTATTCGAGATATGTATTTCGCGCGTGGCGGAAATATCGATTCGGTGGAAGAGAACACCATTGAGTTGGCTGCTACCGCTTATGCTACTCAGCAGAGTTTCGTGGACAGCAAGGTGACTTTCTCCCATCTTCAAAGGCCAAACCATGACAGTGAAATGCGTATAGATGTACTATCACTTGATGATATCCTCGATTTGGATTCTTTTACAGACTTGGTGATGAAAGGGATACCATCACTGGAACTGTTCTAGCAGAAGCGTATTCATCTTCTGGAGAGCACACAAGAATTTTTTAACAGCTTCCGGTGTCAGCAACATCTCCGTCAAAACTTGTGGATCCAGTTTCGTAGCCGATGGAGTCATGAAAATCTATATAATAAATTCGTTGTCGTGTGTGCGCGCGTGTGTGATGGCCTGAAAATATTTAAATCAGTAAAGTTGTGACTGTTTGGATTGATTTAACAAAACTCTTTTTTGTCCTAGCAACCAGGACAATTTTACTAGAAGTTTGTATGACACGGATTTTACCTGTGTCAACACCGACTAACAAGCCGAATCTGCTGAGGATATACTTACCCCATATTCAGATTACGCCAAACAATTTTTGCCCTACAAGCTAGGGCCAAGCCGAAAGCTGGTATGTTTAGAGACACGTTTGAAGCTGGTATACTGTCAGCATAGACAGTGTAGTACAGCACAATTCCTCGCCATTACGCGAGGAAGTATATGCCTTACTACTCGTATCCGCAAAAATCGTAAATATCAACATTGGTGCCAAGGCAGCCCAACAGAACTTGGTACTATAATATGCCCTATAAGCGGGCTATGTGAAGCTAATAGCTGTAGCCGGTAATACAGTTTCCCGACTTAGAGTGATGTGCCGTTTAGCGGCGCTGCCAACTCGCTAGTGATATATATTATGCGACGGTGTGCGACTCCCCACTGAAATCGGCGCAAGAGCAGCTCGTCATCATCCACATCTTAGTGTGATACTCCGTTATCTCCAGAAGGAAAAGACTTTCCTGCTTATCTCGAGGCACTTCTGCTCAA
>NBNE01000314.1:0-26266 GCA_002215365.1 Phytophthora megakarya
AGCACGAGCATACTTCCCGCTGACGGTGAGCGAGAACGCACTCGTTATATGGTGGTCATACAGGGGCCTTAAATAAGAAGACGTGACGAATTGATACGTTTATTGGAGATTTACGATGACTACCACTACGAGAACTCAAGCTACAGGGGTGGAAACACGAGCTTCAAGCTTGACTGTGACACCTGGCCGGAGTGGTAATCCTGGAAAGAAAAAACTGGTTCAACGAAAGTCAGATGCCGCTGATGCCGACGATGACGCAAGTGGAAGTGACCACACGGTGACCCACGCTCTGGCGACTATGCAGCGTGCAGAACGACATTCACTAGCGACTGGACACGTGCAGCGTACGGTGTGGCACATTCTGACACAGCAGTGATGGCCGCGGATGGAGCACCTGGAGAGACGCCGGATATGACGACAATGGTGATCGCGCTGGAGTAGCTCAGCACAGTAGTGGCCAGCCTTCAGGACGCCGACGCATCTGGCAACCAGCTAGAGGAAGCAAGTCCTAAGAGTCGGAGTCGGAGTCAGAGTCGAACGACATTGAGGCGACGAAGCAGCACGAAGGGCAGCCGCTCGAGGCGACGGTCGACGACCCCAGTGCGCCACCAACACCAACTACAATGACGGGGAGTGCAGTAGCACCAACCCCAGCACCCTCGGAGATGGCGGCAATGGCAGCGGCTTTGCAGCAGTTGACAGCGCAGTTGACGGATCTACAGGCAAGACCAGCAGCAGCTATGCGCGACAGTCGAACACGACAATCGCGACGAGGCAGACGTGGTCGACGAGCAGCGACACCCTACTCCAGTTGTAGCAGCAGCAGCAGTTCCAGTGATTCCTCGAGCAGTGATGAAAGTAGCAGCTCAGACAGCAGCAGTGACGACGGTGGTAGCAGTGAAGGTGACGGTGGAGAGGGCAGACGAAGTGGACGACATGCACGACATAGTCGACACGTTCAGAACGGTAGACCTCGGCGACTCAGTGTAAAATACTACTTAGAATTACCAGCTTACGTACCTTCACCCAGTGTTTCGGTGTCAACGTGGATTGATCGAATAGACTTGATCCTGAAGGGCGTTGAAGAATCGGGGCGAGGCAAGTGGTCGAACAGGTCTCTTTACTTTATCACCGGCAACAAGCGGATGGAAGATACTGCGCGACGGTGGGTAAACCTTAACATACGACTCGAACCGCGGAAACAGACATGGAAGTACTTAAAGAAAGGTTTATTTCGTCGTTATGGGGAGAGACTTGATAAGTCTGTCGCTGAGTGGCGTGTTAACAGCCATGTAATGATGCCTGGTCAAACTTATGCAGATGTTGCAGCGGGATTGAGGCAGGCAGCTGGACGTAACCACGTGAGCGAGAGGGTGTTCCTTGCGCAGTTCTACAGGTGCCTGGACAAAACAACCCGCAAGCTGGTCCTGCAACGCCAGTAGCTAAAGATGCTCCAGAAAGCTGTTGAAAAGGCGACGAAAATTAATGATCCCTGCGAGAACGTGGCACAGGGTATGGTCAATATTGGACAACAATGCGCCACGGCACCGACGTCGTACCTGATTCCAATGTCGGGGTCGATCGGACAAACTGCGATGATTTATGGTATTCGCTCGATGGCGCTTCCTGTGGACTTGACCAACAATGTGACGACTTCCGTGGCAGTAAAGCAGGACACCGGAGCTGTGGCGCTCTTCACTAATCCGCAAGGAGTGTGGAACAACTACTCGGGAACGTGGGAGAAGCCGCCTGGAAGAGCGTGGAATGGCAAGTATTGGGAGGAGGCAAAGAAGAAAGGGCCGAAGTAGCAGACACCAGTAACCCCAGCACCACAGCAGCAGCGGGAACCTAAGAAACTAGCGGTGCCTAAGTTAAAAGCCATGCGAGAGTGTGATGAATCTAGCGACGACGAAGTATTTGGCCAGCCCAAGGGGAAGAAGTTCAAGGCAACCGTGAAAACGACGGGTGTGCCAGCGAAGCCGGCGTTTCGGAGGTGGAAGGACGGGTAGTACGGGGCCAAATAGTGTTGGGAGGTCAGCAAGTGGCACGATCAACTGTTTCCTGTGTGGTAAAGAGGGTCATTGGACGAATGCGTTCCCAACTGGACCTCAATGCTATGCGTGCAGGGAATGGGGTCATATTTCCAGAAACGGTCCTGACAAGGACGGCAAGGACCAGAACGACGCGTACTTGAAGGCCAAGGAGTCCAAGAAGGCGGAGTCGAATGGAATCTAGGGGCGAGCGCGGTTGTGGGGATACGGCGCTCGCGGTTGGTGAGTAGACCCCGACAAATGGTGAAGTTGATGACGGACGACAAAGACATTAAGGTGTCGAAGGAGGACGTGGTGGCAGAGGTATGGGCGCATGGCGAGGTGACGCCATCATGAAGCGACATGATGGACGTGTGTAGTGCAGAGGCAGACGTATCGTCGGGTGGTGTAAGGATCCGATAACAGCGGTGATGGCCGGGGCCATCGGGTTGGACGATGAAGGTGTTGATGAATTAGTGCTACGCATGAGCATTGATGTGGCGGGACGAGATGACGGACGTGCTGCCAGGTATGTGGCAACGGTTCGACCAGCAATGGCCGCTGTCAAGTACGTATACGGTGAGGGTGCAAGGCGAGGTGATAGCGGCGCTCATCGCCGGGAACTTTGTGACGACGAACTTGAAGCTGGGGAAGGCGCGGTGTCGACGGCAGCACCGATCCTCATGGTGGACGAGCACGACGTCAGCGACAACGAGCAGCACGTGATTACAGAATCGTCGGAGAAGGAGATACAGCGTGTTCAGGACAAACCTAACATTGCACAGGTTCGGGTAGTAAGAAAGCGGGCTCATAAAGCGGCAAAACGACAAAAGATGCGGCGTACCGCAGCGGAACGGCGTCATATTGAGTTTGAGCATGCTGGAGAACAACAGCAATTGGTGGAGGCACAACGAGAAGTGCATCGACAAGCAGGAGTGGAGGCATTGCGCAAACTTGACGAACGACAGCAGCAGAAACGCGATGAACGTGAACGAGGGTCAATGGTGCCAAGTGGGCGACGTGCTCGAGTAAGCTTAGAGCGGCGGTGGCGTGCAAGCACATGTGCAACACGGCCAAGTCGTCAGGAAGTGGAGTATATTGGTTCTAATGATGGACTACCTACACCGATAATGGAAGTTGCTAGTGTTCGAAGGCAGGTGAAGTTGGACAGCTGTGCCAGGTACACAGTGGTCGGGATGGAGTGGATGCAGTTCGGTGACCGGCTTAGTGAGTAACCCCCAGTTGACTATGTAGAGGGGATTGGAGGGATTCTCTTGGAGGTGGTCGGCGTGTGGAGCTTTACGTTGACTAGTGTGTACGCCGAACAGATTAAAGTTAAAGCGTGCGTAGTTTCGGGATGTACAGAGGAGTTTTTGTTGGGTATCGACTTCATGCAAGAAAAGGGAGCCAGCTTAGATTTTGATCGCAACGAAGTGCGTTATCGAGACGCAGGGCGTGTGATCGTCGTTCCATTCCATACTTACACAGAGAAGGCTGGTACGAGAGTTGTGGTTGTTCGTACGGCGAGTCGTACGCAACTGGATGGCAGAACCGTCACACCGGTGCAAGTAGCGGTGACGGCAGATGATGGGGAACAAAGTATATTCGTACCAGCGACGTACACAGGTGCCGTGATGTTAGCACCGATCCTGACGACTGTAAAGGACGGAAAAGTGTGGGTGCCGGCGCTTAATGGAGGCGCTGAGCCAGCGAGACTTCCTACGAAAAAGGAGTTGGGGACCTGGGTTCCTGTCGATCGGGAAATGCTGGTAATAGCAATGAATGGAGAACTACACACCGAAAGATTGAACGCGTGGTTGGTTGAAATAGGAGATACCGTAACAACACTGGAGAATGAGGAGGAGGTCCATGAGCCGGCAGGTCGCAATTTGATGTTGAAGTTATTGCGAGCTTATCGCAATCTGGCTAAACCTTGCGGAGATTGCCCACCAGCGACTTCACTTGATGCGCGTCACCACATTGACACGGGGATGCATCGCCAACACTCCTAAAGCGGAGACGCCAGTCACATGTGGAGGGGGAACTGGTGAACGATAACGTGAAGAAGATGTTAAGTGCTGGTCTGATTGAGGAGAGAAATGGAGCCTGGGGATTTCCAGTAGTACTCGTGAGAAAGAAGGATGGGGAAGTTCGATTTTGTATTGACTATAGGGCGCTAAACAAGGTAACTAAGCGAGATGTCTACCCCTTACCAGACACTTTGGAGGCTTTGGGTGGAGCCTTGCTTTTCACGACGCTAGATTTGAGGGCAGGCTACTGACAGATTCGTATGGCGTTGGAAGATCAAGATAAGACAGCTTTCACGACAAAACAAAGTCTATTTAGGTTTGTGCGAATGCCATTCGGGTTAACTAATGCACCTGCCACTTTCCAAAGACTGATGAACCAGGTCTTGAGGGGGTTGACATGGTCCACGTGCTTGGTTTACCTCGATGACATTGTCATTTTCACGAAGGGCGACCTTCAGCGGCATATTGTGGAGGTTGCGGGAGTGTTTGATAGGTTAGCTATGGCATAGTTAACTTTGAAGTTGAAGGAATGCTCGTTTTGCCGTCCAGAGCATGGAATATCTAGGCCATGAACTTAGCAGTGAGGGGGTACGGCCACTTTCGAGACTCGTGAGTGCTGTTCGTGATTTTCCAAGACCCACAGACACTACGGAAGTCAAGAGATTTGTTCACTTGGCTGGGTATTACCGTAGATTTATAGAGGGTTTTGGAGCGCTAATGGCGCCCCTTACAAAGCTATTGCGGAAGACGGCAGATTGGGAATGGACCGAGGAGCAGGGGACGGTGTTTGAACACGTGAAGACCATATTGACAACGAAGTCTCTTTTGTTTACCCGGATTTTAGCAAGCCATTTCGATTGTTGACGGATGCCAGCAAAATAGGATTGGGGGCTTGCTTGCTTCAGGATCAAGGAGCAGGCTGGAGACCGGTGGCATATGCCAGCAAGGTCAACAGTGAAACGGAGGCAAACTATGGAATTACGGAACTTGAGTGTTTTGCCGTAGTTTGGGCAATCAAATTATTTTGACCTTACTTGTATGGGAGAAGGTTCGCCATAGTGACCGATCATTCGACGTTACAGTGGCTGAGGACCAGCCCAAATCTCACAGAAAAGCTTCATCGATGGGCAATTACCCTGCAAGAATTTGATTTTGATGTTGAATTTCGGCTGGGGAGCACGAACGTGGTCGCTGATGCGCTGTCGAGAGCACCAGTATTAGCAGCGATTGAACGGCGGCGACGATCGAGGTCACAAAGAGCTCTGGTAGAGGAGCCTTCGGTTGAGCCGGTGGTCAAGGAAGTAAAGACGACGGAAATGAACAAGAAGTTGGCGGGCACGGCGGTGTGCAACGCCGACAGAAACACGACGAGCGAGTCGACGAGGTTGGTGACAACGCAGGAGGCAGCAGCACCGGCCGTTGCAACAACTGGAACACGTACAGGGGGTAGAGCGACGGCGGTGACTGCAACACTTCCACGACGATGGACGAGAGCGGCCAAGCGACGTGCAGACGCTGCTCGACTAGTCGAAGAGCAACGCCAGCAAGTTATTGAGGTGGTGGAAGACGGTGTGACGCACGATACGGTGGCAGGTACGGCGGAGTCAACGACGCCGAACCCGCGACGTACGGTACAGTGGGCAATGCCACTTGAGCAGTACGCGACTACTGAGTGTGCAAGAGACAGAGAGAAGCACACGGGAATTGCAGGGGGTGAAGCTACGGCGGGTGTGACGAAGCCAGTGACGTCTTCAAGTAGAATGAAGAAGCCGACGACGCTGTCAATAAAGCAGCGAGGGACTACGAATGTAATTCCGAGTGGGTGGCGACGGAATGCTATGGATGAGGTAAGTAGTAAGGCGACGAGGGAGATGGCACCTGCGATGAGTGGCGGTGGTTCGAAGAAGCGCAAACGACGAAAACAGCGTCGGCAATAGGCCAAGTCGGGCCGATTCGTGGCGGAGACGGCTTTCAGGTGCAAGTGGGGCCCGTGGTTCAACGAGTCGGAGGTGGAAGCGAACAAAGAACCCTTGTACGACGCGGAGTGCAGGTTGAAGCAGTTGCGGAACCTACGCTACAATTAGAAGACGATACCATTATCAAAGCGCAGCAGCGGAGTCAGTTAGTGCAGAGAATGATGGCATTGAAGACGCACAACGGCATGCAAGTGAGTAAGAGTCATGGATTGGTCGTGATCGGCACAGTACGAGGACAGCGGGTTATACTACCACCGGAGTTATGGTCGAGAGCTTTCAAAGAAGCTCATGATTCTATTTGGGCGGGACACTTGAGAGCGACACACACGCAAGCGAAGTTGAACAGATGTACTGGTGGTCAGGACTTCAGCAAGAAGTTCGTAGATGGGGATCAGGGTGTCAAGAATGTGGCAGCCGAAAGGCTCGGCCACGAGAAGTGATTCCAGCGCTAAGAAGTATTCGGGGTGGCGATGTCGGTGATAGGTGGGCGTTAGACGTGGCAGGGCCATTACCAGCAGATGACCAAGGACAGAGATACGTGGTAGAGGCTTTGGAATATGTGACGCAATATGCGGTGGCGGTCGCAGTAGTGGATCACACGGCAGACAGCGTTGTCGAGTTCTTAATGAAAAACGTAATCTTACGTTTCGGGCCTTTTAGAGAGTTACTTACTGATGGAGCTCCGGAGTTAACTGGACGGGCTATTGAGCAGTTGATAGTGCTTCTACAAGCACGCCAAACAAATCGTGTTCCTTACCGACCACAGATGCTTGGTTTGGTTGAGCGCTATCACAGGACATGGAAGGATTGCGTAGCTACATTTATGCAAACTGAAGAACAGAATGACTGGAGTATGTGGGTAGATTTCGCAACTTACGCCTACAATTCTGGACAACATTCTACGGTGGCGTTGGGCCCTAGCGAGCTGATGATGGGTCGGAGATTGCGACCACCCAATGAGTTGTTGCGAAGTACGGCGGTGGCAGAAGCGGGTGAGTTGACGGCGTATCATGAAGTTGGTGGCAGCGATGGAAGCCAGACATGTGTACCCTGAACGGGCACGACGCCGAGAGCAAGAACGGCAAGCTACATATTACAACAGAAGGGTAAGAAAAAAGAAGCAGTTTAAATTGGAGACAGAGTGTGGGTTTACCGACCTCTACGAGGGCCACGCGCGACGAAGTTTGTTCATTCTTGGATTGAACCACTTCGAATCATTGAAGAGGCGGGATACAATAATTATTTGTTGGAGCGAGAAGACGGTGATGACACAAAGGCGCGCGTGATTGCTCACGTCTCTTTATTTGTTAGTTATCACTACCCTGTAGACTTACTACCGAAGATTGCAGACGACATCGTGACGCAGCTGGAAGATGAAGAAGAAGATCGGCAACCACAACATGAAGCGGCGGGAGACACGATTGGTGGAGCAACGACAGCTACTGTGCATACAGCCACGGCTGCAGGCATTTCGAGACGATGTGGCTCGACAGGGGCCGGTGAAGCAAGCCGGAGGTGCACAGGTGAGCAGTTGACGGAACTACTACGACGGCGAAGACAAATCATCGCAGGTCAATACGTGCTGGAGTTTGAATTGCGACCGGTTCGACGAGTGCAACGTGACGAAGATGGCGCTGGAGACAACGACGCAGCTGACGGACGACGGTGGGTTTCGCTCGCTGAATATGACGAGCTCTATCAAGCCGGCAGAGTCGGGGACGACTCTGAATGTGGGGAAGGCGTGAAAATGGTGGGGTACACGAGTACCCGATGGAGGCGAAGATCGCGAGCAAGTACGTGGAGTCGTTGAGTCGGAGATCTACGGACGACGGTTGCCAGCAGTGGAAGTGTGCCACACAAGAGTGATCTTTGTGCTGAAGGGTCGCGAAGAGGGACGAAACGACGGAAACGGATGGCTGGGAGGGTGTGACGGCCTTTGGACGGAGACGGTGGGTGAAGGGGAGTCTTGAGCACGAGTAGATCGGACTCACTCTGCAATTGGCACTCGACGGTGCAAAAGGAGAGTAACCAGTATTCGCGGCGTGCGCGAAGTGCGCAGCGGACGGCAACTACCAGCGGGTGTTGCGAGACGCCCCGTTGACGAAGCGTACTACGGTGCGGGTGAAGAGCACGAAGTGCAGGAGCTCGTGGCGTAACACAGAGAGTGGTAGACGTGCCACAAAGCGAGGAGAAGGCGACTGACGACGGACGAGTGAGGTGGTGGTGTTGCAGGCGGTGGATCGACACTATGCAGTGCCGTTGACCAAGGGTTAGCGGCGTTGGTTGGGGACTGAACGCGGGTTCTGTGAACGACGGTAGTAACTCGGACGGAGCAGGCGCACGTTGAGAAGACGAGACGAGAGCGAAGTTAAGAAAGAGAATAAAAGTAGGACGAAGCACGACGGTGTGGAGTCCGGCGCGGTGTACCGAGCCAACAGCGTGTTGTTATTATTCTTACAGAGGTGACGGACTTACGACACCTGTGGCAAACCTGCAGCGAACAGCACGAGCATACTTCCCGCTGAAGGTGAGCGAGAACGCACTCGTTATACTACCACAACAATAAAATCGTTAAAAATACCAGATTAGTGTATGTGTATGGGCAACGTTCTCTATTACTTGACACTTTTATTTGTGCTGCATTTTGGTCTTGTTGGGACTTCAAACCATCTTGCAATCCACCGAATTGGACTATCGGATCGCATGGATTGCGCGATTGCAAAGTTCTGCAATAGACTGGCCAATCCCAGAGCGAATTTGGGATTACAATCAGGGTTACGAACTGCCCTTATCGCTGAAATAAAGTTCAGAGAACACAAACTTACTTTTGATCAAATTTACGTACGCCACAGGTGGATACGACAGCACATTACGCAGCGATGCTGACGACGGAGCAAGATATGATATAATGTGGGAACGTCCACGAGAGGAGTCAGCGCCACCAAGGCAAAGAGAAAATCACCTGACGCTTCAGAGAAGAAACTGACATAAACCTAATACACTTTACCGATTGCAATTTTACCGAGGACAATCATTCCACAGACCGACGAACAAAGTTGTCAATTCATTCAAACTTCGAATAAATATTGGCAATTTGTGCAACAATACGCGCTACCACTTTATGATTGGTGGAAATACAGAGTGAAATTATATTGATTTTTGTATGTTACATGGATAACACACGCTGCCCTGCTTGCTTGATGACAAGGATGTCAATGAGCTTGCAGAGTAGATAGGCTCGTACACCGACGGACAGAATGCAACAGCCACTGTATATACGATTTTGAAGCCTCTTTTATTAATCTGCAGGCATCTGCAAATTAGGAATTATTCCGAATTTCCTAATAATTCTATTCATAATTGTATATAAAACTGTGTACATACCACTCTCCCTCTTGCAGGTATATCTAAATCGATCAACTCAAGATATTGCTTGGATTGCGGCATT
This sequence comes from Phytophthora megakarya, assembly GCA_002215365.1. Lineage (NCBI taxonomy): Eukaryota > Oomycota > Peronosporomycetes > Peronosporales > Peronosporaceae > Phytophthora > Phytophthora megakarya. The sequence continues at coordinate 9,485 of NBNE01000314.1, forward strand.
CTATCGCATTGTGTACCTGTTTTCTACCATTCTGAGCCTCTTGCTTGGTTCAAAGGCTGAGGGCATAGGCTGCAAGCTCAGCGTCAAAATCATTTATCTGAGACACAGACATAGTAGAGATTCTGAAGATGTTAGCCTGAAGATGATACTCGTGATTTCACGAGTTGAATGCGTTATACAGATGCCGTGCGTAACGTTCAACAATACCAGAAATGGAATATTCTTCAATGTCTTTTCAAATTGGTCACGGCACGGATTTTATGTTATTGGTAAGGGGGTCTCTGCATTTTAGTTCTCTAACCACCAACGATCTAGAACAAGTCTATTCTGTGGTGAAGTATCAGCATCCCTGCGTATTCGTTGCCTGCACAAATGTTGAACATACAAGTCAGGATTAACAGTCAATCTTGCGTGCGTGCCCTTCGCTGGTGACGGGCTACTGGCAGATGACTACATTCGTAAGGCTATCATCCCAGAAGACACTTACTACAGTATGTTTTCTGTAGTAAGTGTCTTCTGGTCCTACTACAATGAAATGCCATGGCAATTTGGCTACGAGTGGAATTCGACAGCTAGCACGTAGTGCCTTCTGTTCTAGATATAATCTTACGGAGACATCGAACAACTCCATTTCAGGTGCTGTTCACACGTAGGGAAGGAGAATGAATTTGCAACCTTCACGCCAAATAAGGCCTTCTAATGGCTCTTTTGAATACGAGAGTTCATTAGTGGCATCTTGAACACAGGAAATGCATACATCATATAGTACGGGTGCATAATCTTATGAGTGAATGAGTCATCACGGAGCATATGCCCCAACACGAAGTAGAGCGGCGACTGAGATTGTTTCACTGTGTAAACAATCCCGTGAGTCAGTCGGACTTGGTACAATCCACGACCTTACCGGTGCCATATATTAATGCGGTGACATGAATCTTGCCGAGCGAGGGCACAGAGCCCGACTCAGCGAGCGGAGACTTTATGAGCTGTATCTGGAGCCACCCCAAGAGACGTTGCAACTGAGAGAACGAACTCCAGACAAAAATAAGTCGTACTGGCCCTATTGATGATACTGAATCATGAACTGGACGTCCCATTTCCTCCACGATTTCTTGTACAGTCGACCTGCTTCACGGACATCTTCCTCACAATAGAGTACCCGTTGTATGCACATTTGGCGCCAGGACAGAAGCTCAGTCCGGATTTTCCAAGCAAACGTTGTTAACCATGATTCACGTGGGGGGGCTGAGGCGGCGCTGCTTAAAAACAGGAAATCAGGAAGTTCAAGGCATCCCTTTCAAGGGTAACGATAGATACAACGTCCCACTTTCTCACGGTTACCTTCAAAGGGAAAAAGTCAGCGGCAAGATGGGTCGATGGGCAGGTACTGGCAATGAGGATGCTGTGTTTGGTCGATTATGAAAGAATACGAGAAGACGCAAAACTAACCCACGCATCAATCAAGCTCGATTATTACAGGTTTACAATGACAGTGAGGAAGGGGCTGTGACGACGTCGGATACGCTCTGGCTGCATGTAACACAAGCCGATGCGAGGACCGGGAGAGTGAACGGGCAGAAAACCGAAGAGGCGAAGACGCGAAGACGAAGAGGAGAACCGAAGCTTGCGGTGCTCCCTAGCACTTGCGAAGAGGAATGGAAGTTGAAAGGTGATTGGTTGATCGGCAACGGGGGTAGAGGGGTCTTCCTATCCAGCATACGAGCAGAGGGAGGGCGTGTCACTTGTACTGTTCGTAGTGATAGGCGTTTGATAGATCACACAGCCAATGCTTATTGGCAACGTAGATACGTACACAAGTATCCAGGTCTCATCCTAAAACCTATCAATCTCAAATCCTAATTCTATCCAGATTTACCAATGAAATTCTGCTAATCCTAAACGTAACTTGAATTCAGCTTTCCGGAATTTTCTTTTAGCGTCCCATAATCGAATATCCGGTTGGCAAACCGAATTGTTGCAAATCCACATGATTTTCAACCAATGAGATTGTAAGAAATGTAACACATGCACGCAAGATTACTCTAAAACCGAGTAAACTTCTAGAGTGCTTAACGAGGTAGTTTACTGCCGTGTCATTGGCAGAGACAAACGCGTCACATGACCTCCCTTCCAAGAAGGCCCCACTACTTCGAAGATCTGTTGGTCTTCTTCTTGGATTCCCAGTATTAATTTATGACAGAACATCAACAAAGTCATATTGACGGATGGCACAGAAGATCATCTTTTCCGGGATGTCATTGGTCACCGACGTGTGAGAAAGAAACTTCAGTACAAAATTTGCCCCCTCGACAATTTCAGTTCATACGAATCTTTTTGAACCTGCTTCACAATGGGGTATGGTCCAATAAACCTTGGTGCAAGTTTCTTGCCTGAGCAAACCCTTTGTGGCGAATATCCAATTTTCGGTCATCAAGGAGTACTAAATCTCCGGTTTTGAAGTGCTGAACAAGTCTTTTTTTGTCATAGTACGTCTGGGCCTCACTCATCGCATCTTGCCCCATCTTCAAAAGTGCATCTTGCTTCACAAGAAATTCTTGAACTGTCTTGTTTAGCTGATCAAATTCTGGGTCCCTTGTTACATCATCAGGCATATAGGGCACATAACCCAGATCAGCTTCAAACGGTGACATTCCGATCGATGAGTGGACACGTCGGTTGTAGGCAAACTCTGCTAGATGCAAATATTCATCCCAATCATTCTGGGCGGGGTTGACAACACCTCGTAGGTAGTCTTCGACAAACCGGTTTGTACGTTTGGTCTGGCCATCAGTTCCAGGCGAAATGCAGACGATACTTGATGCGCCGTTTCTAGCGTCGTAATCACATCTTGCCAAAACTTAGACGTGAATTTCGAATCTCTGTCCGGAATAATTGATTTAGGCACTCCGTGGTCTTCTACATAGTTGACCATGAACAGCGTAGCAGTATCTTCTGCTGTTGCTGTCGTATTGGCTGCGATGAACTTTGTGCGTTTCGTCAAGCGGTCCACGATAGCCATAACGGCATCTTTCCCCGCTGTTGTTCGTGGTAATGCAGTCATGAAGTCCATCGAAATATCAACCCATCTACCTTCTGGAATCTCCAATGGCTGAAGGAGTCCAGGGGGCTTTGTTTGGCGTGCTTTATTGCGCTGGCAAAGTTCACGTAGCGCTGAATATACTTTGACATCTTGGGCCAGTAGTACTTCTTCTGGACACCTAAGTATGGCTTGAAATACCCAGGGTGACCTGCCGTGACCACGTCTTGGTTTTCACAAATAACACGATTCTTCATATCTTCATTATCCGGAATCACCAGTCGCGAGTTTACATCATCACGTGTCTGGTAGTAAAGTACTCCATTGTTCACAGAATATCGTGGTACCTCTTTACCACTGAAATATATCCTTAACCCGAATGTCCGTAGAGTAAAGTTGTTTGGCCGAGTGTGCTACTGTGACACTCGTAGTCTGGATACTGGAAAGTATTTCCCTGTTGCGTGCAGCTTCAATTAGCTCACTTAGGCTAACCTGCGCGGCCTTATGCTCAAACAATGGGTTTCGAGACACTGCATCTGACATCTGATTACTGTCTCCAGGAATCCACTTGAATTGGGGATGTAATTCCACGAGCTCATTAAACCATCGAGCAACACGACGGTTTGTTGTCTTCTGCGTCAAGATAGGCTCAATACTCTTGTGATCAGTCTCGCCTGTGAATGGGGAATCACGCAGATACACGCACCAAACCCGAAGTGCATGCATGATGGCTAGCCGTTCCTGTTCTCGGACAGGATAGTTCAGTTCCGCAGGTTTCATCTTCCGACCAGTATATGCAATTGGATATTCCAACCCTCCCTCGTTTTGAAACAAAACTCCCCTTGTGGCAAACTTTGAGGCATCCATGCGGATACTAAATAGTTTGTCGAAATCAGGAAGTTGTAAGACTGGAGGTGTTGAAAGTCGACGTTTAAGTTCGTCGAAACACTCAAGTTGATGATCGGTAAGATGCAAGGCTTCTTTCTGGCGTAAGCCCTTAGTACTCTCATGCAATGGCCCTGCAAACTGTGCAAAAGCAGCGCAAAACCTCGAGACATACACTGTCGTACCCAAAACACTTTCCATCTGTTTCTTGGTCCGTGACACAGGCCATTCCTTGATAACACGTACTTTGTCTGGATCCATACGCACACCGTTACGACCAACAAAAATCACCAAGGCAAGGGATTTTTTTCAACACAAAATTGGCGCTTTGACAGCTTCACATACAATTGCTGTTCTTGGCAGAGCATAAGCACTCGATCCAGAGCTTCTACGTGCTTCTGGACATTTTGATCTTGCGTGTACACGTAAATGTCATCAAAGTATATGCGCATGACATCACGCAAGTCACAGAAAACACGCTGTGGCAAACGACTAAACGTGCCAGGGCTTCCACTCAAACCCATTGGAGTGATCAGGTACTCAAAGAGGTCGAAAACGCCGTAAATGGTATATCTGATTCACGTAGTTTGACTTGATAGTGTCCCCACAATAGATCCATACAGGAGAATCAATAACTACCGCAAATCCCATCAAACGTGTATTTCTTCCTGAGCATTGGAATAGCAGGCAAAATAGTTACACTGTTAAGTTAACGATAATCGTGGACAATGCGCCACCCAACCGGTTTCTTAACGCAAACCGTAGGCGCACAAAATGCCGAGGTGTAGGGACAAATTATTCTAGCCATCCCTTTTGCCCAGTCTTAAATCACCTTACGTTGTTCAGGGCTTTGTCGCTATTGCTTTACCGAAATAGGTTGTGCTCCAGGGTGGAGCTGAATTACATGTTCGATGTCCTCACGAACGGGAGGGGTCGAGCTCGACAGTTCTGTCGAAACCCCGTATCGCGGTACTCGACTAGGACGTCATACGCTGGATTGGCCACTAATGCGTCCCATCCTTGTTGCTTAAAACGTTCGGCCTATTCAGAGAGGTGTGGATTAATAGCAAACACAGCTTCGACGCCCTTGCCCTTGTGTAGTTCTTTGAGAAACTGCTTTGACGAAATGATTTTAGTCTCACCAAATGCTCCCGAGTGGCCATGTTGTCTATCGTAATGCATTATCTCACGGTCTTGACGAGCATTCTTGAAATGACGACCCCTATCATACGAGCGGGAGGACGCTTAAGAATAACCAACTGCAAAGGTGGCTCCTTGGTAGTGGTTCGAGGACGCAACAACTAACGTTCCCAATCGATGTCGAGATTGTTTACTCACAACCATTTCATTCCCAGCATAACGTCTTTTCCTTCAGGGACAGGCATGGCCGGGAAAGTCTCACACGTTTCCGGGAAACCAGGGATTTGGAGTTTCATCTCGACTGTACGCTTTGGACGTTGTACTGTCTGGTTGTAGCCCAACATAACCGTCATTAAGTCGTCTGGATGTTCAATAATGTCTAGCTACAGTTGATTCACTAATTCTTCAGTGCCTCCGTTTACACTGCTGCCATTGTCTACAAAATTAGACACTGCACTCGGCGGTTCCGACTCCTTCAAAGCCCACGCACTTACTTCGAGAATTGCGAAGAACGACACATAACGATTGGTTTCCTTGTTAGCTTTACATTGCGGCTTGATATGACCCAGCTGCCCACAATTATGACAAGTGGCATTCTTAGTCCACTCATCTCTCGAACCACCTTTTGAAGTATTTTTCCGACCCATCGACTTTTTCGGATTTCCGAGGGGGGTTAGAACTTGTAGATGGCTTTGACGTGGCTGGACCCGCATTGACCTTTGCAGGCTGCCCCCATACTGAGCGAACTCAAAGTTCACGGCAATTTCAATGACTTCATGCAAGAACCTTGGACTCAGTTCTTTCACCTTCTTAGCTGTTTCAGCACGAAGTCCATTCTGGAAGTAGAACCGCTTCTCTATTTCAGAAATCTCTAATTCAGGTTGAGACATCAAGTCCTGAAACGAAGATACATAGTCATGGATCGTTCCTTGTTGCCTCAACTGAAACAGACGCTCACGTAGGTTGTACTCAAAGTCCTTAGGACGGAAACGTTCCCGCAATTTTAACTTGAACAGTTCCCAGGTCTTTGGCGTTATTACAGCTTCACAATCAGACGAGAAAGCTCGATACCAGTTAAATACAGACTTGCCTAAACTACTTGAGATCATGGGCACAAAATCGGACGTATCGGCTTCCATTAAACCTCGTTTGTTGGCGTAGTATTCTTCTGTAGCAAAATCCCACAGTTCTAAGTCTTCACCAAACTTCCCTTCATATGTTGGAGGATCCTTTTTACGTCTATCGCCTTGTGAAGCCAGAAGTTACTCAAATCGACTATTCGCTTGTTGCATTTGCATTTGAAACTGGGTTTGCATCTGCTTTTGATACATTTGTTGCTGTTAAGTAATCCATAACATTAACGGTTGCATCGACATCGATTCAGGTGCGAGGTTTGGCATTCCATCCGTTGGTACGTCACTACGAGCTTCCTGAGTAGCCGTTTCCGTTTGCTTCCCTCGTGGCACTTGGCACGGCCGTGGATTCAGCAATTCACTGTCACTCGCCCTACTCCTTGTCACAGGCATAAGGGGTAGGATTTGCGAATTTTTCGGTGAGTGACCCGTAAACGGAAAAATTAAACGGAAAAGGTAGTTAGAAGTTCAAAACGTTTTTATGGCTTATTGATGGTTTGGCTTTACGTGAATAAGGCGATTAAGCTTGACACCAATGTTGTCTTCGCAAGCCAGTATGTTGAGGTACGCCTTGTTCAAAACGCTGTTAACGTTGCTTTCAACCTCGGCTACTTGAATCGTCCACGTCTCTTTGCGAAAAACGGCAAGAATCCGCTTAGTCCTTTTGACTTGATTCAAGGGGTCGACTTGCAACTTATCGAACTTAGCGGGGTCACCAAGTCCCCAAATAAGATCTTTGCGAATAGCAGCAATTAGCTGAGGAGCGGGCTTTGGCGCTGACGTCGATGAGACTTTGACGTTCCGCTTGCTCTGCTTTTTACTGCTTTGACTGTGACCCTTTTTGAAACGGGCCATATACCAAACGGGTGGGTACACGAAAAGACAAATGAAACCACCGGGTAGCCAAGGATGCATTTGCTACAACACCGTTCCGCTTGAGCAGACACAGTGAAGGCACCTTGGCACTAAACCGACTTCTAGTGGCAATCCAACGCAACTAAAGAGCGTAGGACACTTCATATCTTGGCGGAGACAAAATACCTACGTGGTATTTTCACTGGCCTGATAGGAGCGTAGTGTCTTACGACTCAGAAAAAGCGTACCAGATGATCAGCACGTTCCCAGCTAAGGCTTCCCCAGGCTCCAACAACCGCAGTAATACTCACTTCCCACGATGTGGCCACGAGCAAAACTTTAGTTGACTTGAACCAAAGCTTGACACGACAAATGCTTCTATGTAACACAAGCCGATGCGAGGCCCGGGAGAGCGAACGGGCAGAGAAACGAAGAGGCGGAGACGCGAAGACGCGAAGAGGAAGAGGAGAACCGAAGCTTGCGGTGCTCCCTAGCACCTGCGAAGAGGAATGTAAGTTAAAAAGCGATTGGTTGATCGGCGAGGTTAGTGTCGGCGTTTGCTAGGGCGCACAGCCAACGCTTCTAGGCAATGTAGATACGTACACAAGTATCCAGGTCCCATCCTAAAACCTATCAATCCCAAATCCTAATTCTATCAAGATTTACCAATGAAATTCTGCTAATCCTAATCGTAACTTGATTTCAGTTTTCCGGAATTTTCTTGTAGTGTCCCATAATCAAATATCCGGTTGGCAAACCGAATTGTTGCAAATCCACATGATTTTCAACCAATGAGATTGCCCAAATCTCAATGTTGACGCGGCAACATTTTCAATAATTATTTTGCCATACTGTCTCAGCCAATAGGACTGCAAGTAAGAAATGTAACACATGCACGCATAGATTACTCTAAAACCGAGTAAACTTCTAGAGTGCTTGACGAGGTAGTTTTCTGCCGTGTCATTGGCAGAGACTACCGCGTCACACTGCTTACTCACAATCTGGGACTTTAAGTGCAATCGATGGCACACCCAAAAAACCGTTTCAATGGGAATCAACGACAAGCAGTGGATAGTTGCAGTAGAAACCAAAGCGTGTCCCTCTCACATCAAAGACATTGCCTTTGCCGCTACTGATGAAACGGAGATCTTGATCCATCATCATGAGGTTCAAGTTATTTGGCCATGCATGGCATGCCACGATCCAGAACATCCTACTAAATATTGTAGAACGGATACTACCGAGCTGAACACAAGAAAACAGGATTGATCATTACGATATGGCGTAAAGCTACCGTCACGTTTGGGAAAAGGAAGCAGGACGTATAATATCAAGATGGCCCCACAACACTAGAACAGTTAGAGGTAATGATGGACGGAGAAGGGGCAATTAAGCAGCACGAGAAGCAAGGGTCTTCAAGGCGTGAATCCGCGGACACAAACCACAATTGCAAGCCAGTATCGCAATGCAAAGGAAGGGTTCAAGTGGCATTACCGAGGAATTTCCATATCTCAACTGTTTTAAGATTTATTTTTCGGATTGTGATAATTGCGCATTACCGGCTCAATTCATAGCCCATTATGAATAGTAGTTATTTCGTTTTTAATAGTACTTCAGGTACTAATTTATACATGAATACAATACTACTATATGAATTGTTGACGGCGGTTGCCTAAAGACAAACTATATAATATAATATAATATAATTTTGTACTGCATTTCTACAGTTTGTTTCAGCACGAGTTATTACATATCCAGCCATCTCGTTTTTGTATAGTTTGGTTGTTGTGACACTTTTCGCGGTTATATATTTTTTAGCTTGTGAGGAGAAGGTAGAACAGACTAACTTCATTACCACATTCTACAAGGAAATTTACGGAGTCGTTTCATCGCCTCTTCATGTCCGGTACTGTAAGGAAAATCGGAAGTAATTTATTTTAGCTAGCGTAGTGACTGGAATCTGAAAGCCTACGAGCTGTTCGCAATGATCGTGGTGGATCTTCCAACAGGTACTTCCTGGTTGCGAGGCCACATCAACGGGCTGTCAAAACAGATTGGGAATTCTCATTTGAAAACCACCACAATATTGCGACTGCACGTGTCTACGATATGGCCGTAAAATTATTCATCCTATCGATGGTTTTTAGTTTTTTTATTTGTCTGCACCATTCAACTACGGTACTTAATCTTTGCCGCCCAGTTACGTATTATATTCCCATCGGCTACAATCCTTTCAATACTCCTACAGTCCTGAAAGAGGACAAGTAGGAGCAACTCAGGAAGAGGTTCCACAATGTGGAATCCATATGTACGATCACGTGAAAGTGAACATCTGAGTTCATGACGTTGTGTTGTCTAGCGAAAGCATAACTCTGGAATACAACGCCATTGTCCAAACAGCTTGACTTAAGTTCCCCCACATACAACTATTTGGTAAGAGACCAGGTCACTCACCAAAATGCAAACTGTGGAGCGGTTTGGTTTCCATATATGTTAAAAAAACGCATATTAGCACTATTTGAACCAGCGATACGGTATTAATAGATTATAGTACTACCAAACCACTGATTTCAGTGATTGTATTGAAGAATACTATATTTACCAATCTCAGTAGTTTGGGTTGAGATATGGAAATTCCTCTGGCATTACTAAAACAATGGGAGCAGCACTATCCACCTTAATATCCATCTTATCCAAGTGAGCTCAGGTCAGTCCAAGGGGCAATACATATCACGAAGAGCAATGCCAAGAAGTTGACTGTTGCGGCTGCGAGCGGATTGAAAAGGTCCAGGGGTATCAAGTTCCCACAAGCCATCATGGCGTTCGGAAGGAGAGCGATGACGTCGGGATGACAGAGAGTTCAGGGCAGAAGGATCTAGACAAAGTACCATCATCCGGCACAGCAGTATCTCATAGCGGTACTATACCTGCTGGAGGAGAACGACGACGTTCACTAACGAGGAGGGTGGTGGGGAGAGGACTCGCCGACGGTGGGAGATACAAAGCACTAAGCGGAAGACTACATGTGGAGAAATGGAACGGCTGAGATTCCGGAGGAAGATGAGGAATCCGAGTGGACAATGAAGCGGTTAAGGAGATATTAACCACCTCAGATATGTGTAAGAGAGCGGCTTCGAACTCGCCCAAACACCGAGTGCCCGAGGAATGGACAAGCGGTCGCGAGGATGAGATGAGTCCACTTGGTACTAGTCTCTACAAATGCACACGGAAAGAAGGGCAAACGCATTCGCTATTGCTGACGAGGGCAAGGTTGGTGAAACACCAACTCGCAACAAAGGGAGCGACTCAGAAATACATACATCAGTTTCTGACTACACCATACAAACCACCTGTGCTGACACAAGACAAGGCCCAGTGATTGCCGAAGCCACGAGGAGTGATACAGAGGTAGGGCTCACTTTTGAACACCCCAAGGGGTGGTAGAGAATGAAGCGTCGATTGATATGACCGTTAGAATCAAAGTGGAAGAGGACTGCCAATTTATAGGGGTCACGCCAGCAGATGATGGAGGAAGTCCTCTCACTACTTGGCTTGCGGTGCTGGGAGCTACCGCCACAGATGAAATTGTTGGCGGGGACCCGGGTTCCTCCAAATGATACCGACTAAATCGTGAATTATTTATTTGTAATTTAAGGTCGACGAAACTTGTATGAAATTGAGTTACTGGAGAAAAGGCTTATATCACTATTTGCAAAATACTTCTCTATACCTAACCAGTATCCGGACTACTATCCTGTCGTCCCTGAAGCTGTTTGGAATGGGGGAAAACTAAGGAGGGCCCTCCGTCTGGGGACAAGCCCAAGTTCGCAACACCAAGTTCAAGGCCAAGCTATCGAGCACGCCGTCGCCGTCGAGCCCTATCCCGCCTTCGCGCTAGTATGTCTTCGAACAGTCCAGTGACCATCGAGCACCTTATACAGCTTATGCAAGCCCAGCAAGAAAGCTTTGCCACGCAAATGGCGGAGACAACGAGACGCATGGAGAAATCGCTCTCGAAAATGCCCGCCAAACGTCGGGACCCACCTACCTTTCAAAGAAAACTGAATGAAGACCTAGACCTATGGATTTTCGCTACTGAAGAGTACTATGGACTAGCGGTAGACCCTCATGATGACACTTTAGTGCCTACAATTGCTAGCAACCTGGGACCTTCGGCAATGAATTGGTACCGTGCATTCTGCCAGCATTGCCAAGCACACGGGTTGCCACACACGTGGGGTCTTTTTAAGACCGAAATTTGCAAACGCTATCGTGCGCGTGATTTTGAGTTCGATTTGCGCCAGCGACTATGCAAGCTGCGTCAACACGGCTCCTATCATGATTACGTCTCTGAATTTCAAAATCTTTTGATTCAATGCCTGGAACCGATATCGCCGCTCGAGCAGCGTTTTTACTTCCAACAAGGTCTACGTGGCGACACCTGTTGTTTCATTAACGAGAAGAGTCCTGGTACTCTCGACGAAGCGATAGACTGGGGTTCCCAGTTCGAAAACGCACACTTCGCGAGCAACGGAAACGACGAGACGAACCACAATTGGACGAAGACAGCCACGTGTCACCGTTGCAAGGAAGTCGACCATATTGCCCCAGATTGTCCTCACAAGTAGTGGTAAGTCCTCTCTTAAAACGGGGTCGTGTAACGGATATAACAGGATATCCATCATTACAGTTTAAGACCATATAGTTTAAGAGCAGTTTACGGGGTAACTGATTAAGAGGGTACAATTGATTATGAAGACACAGCATAACGCAGGACAGCCAGTAGTCTAGACGCTGCTGGTAAGAGCAAGCTAAAGTCAATTCACTTTTCAATTTACCATCTATTACATAGTAGCACCAGAAGCTCTTCGTAGCAAGGTTGCCGACGAAAATGGATACATTTCTAAACACAGTTAGCTATTAGGTGGAGAATTTTTATTTTAAAATGAGATAAATATAGAAACGGACAACCCCATTTTCGTTGAGCTATTTACACCTCTAACTCGTGCGAAAACTTGGAGATCTTATCGTCAACACTTCACTGCAAATCCTCACACTCATTCCATAAACGGATTAGATTTGTCTATCTATACTCGATACTTCTCCTACACAAGCTCACACTTACCATGTCGTCTTCTCCTGCGCTCATCCGTATTGAGCCACCTCCGGAGAAAACATATTCCTCTCATGACGATACTGAAGCTGCCCTGCATGCATGGACAAAGTCCCATGGCTTTAATGTTTCTAGACGGCTAGCCCGTAAGAACGAAAAGGGTGAGACCTACATTCCCAACTACGAGTGTGACCGTGCTGGAAAACTAAAGTGTATTCAAAACCTCGCTGATGAAGACCGTGTTCGTCTAAAGCGTGGTTCCAAGCGCTGCGGATGAGAATTTCGATTCGAGCCTTGAACAAAGACAACCTAGAGGGCGAGTGGACCTTTTTTCATACCGGGAACGCCAGTGCTCTTTACAATCATAAACCTTCAAGTGACCCTCGCGTTCACTCAGCTCACCGCAATCGATCCGCCCAAGCCATTTCATCAACAAATGATATTTCATTGCAAAATTTGATTGAGGCTCAATCTGTAGCAGTTATCCCCATTGCAAATATATACGCGACCATGCTTCAGCAAGCTTCAAATGCTCTTGTTATCCCTAAGGGTATCGCCAACGCAAAAAATAAGGCGCGGCAACGAGAACTAGCAACGGATACGCCGATGGAAGCGCTATTCAAAAACCTAAACAACGAGGGATTTTTCTATCGATACACTGTGGATCCCAGTACGCAGCGTCTGCAATATTTAATGTGGGCTCATCCATCCACTGCTCATCTATACAAGACAAATTCAGACATTCTTATAATGGACTGCACCTACAAAACTAACAAGTTCAACCTCCCCCTTCTTAACGTAATAACACTTACTGGAATGGACACCCTATTGCCTGTATGTCAAGCTTGGTTACCGGGCGAGCATAAGCCGGATTATACGTAGGCTCTAAATATGCTGAGTTTGCTGATGTTGTAGTACGATGTTAACGATCCACGGGTTATTTTACACGACCGGGAGCAAGCATTAATGAACGGTCTAGGGAGTGTGTTTCCTAAGATTCCAACTATATGTTGTCGGTGGCACACGAACAAGAACGTTCTAAGTAAAACACGAGAAATACTTGGAAAGATCTCTGTACTAAATCCAGTTCGAGGACGATCCAAATTTCAGAACACCTTGGCTACGGATAAGTTTATGGCTCTATTCTACCGAACGGTAGATTCTGAAACCGGGGAGGCTCTAATAGAGAACAAAGCAGCGTTGGTCAAAATGAATCCTGTGCTAGCTGCATATCTGATGAAACATTGGTGGAAGTATGTGGACAAGATAGTGAAAGTCCGGATCAGTCGACACATGCATTTTGGAATTTGAGATACGTCGACGGTAGAAGGAACTCACGCACAATGCAAGCGTTTGATTAAGTCAACGCGTGGCGATCTCTTTACTGTGTTTAACAAGGTGGGTCTCCTGTACGACCACTACACGAGAAAAATTAAGTCGTAACGAAACCATTGTGCCTTATCAGCTATAGGTCAACGAGTCCTCGGCTTGCGTTAAGATAATAACAAATTGGGCTCTGTATGAAACGGATGGTATCTGGAAAGAAGCAAACAAAATGGTTATAAATGAAGAGATTCGAACAAACTGCACTGGCCAATTTCGAGCAGTAAACGGAAGACTGTGTGTACATGAAAATTGCTGCCATTATTGAGGCCGAGGGGCGTCTACATCTTATGCCTTCACATTTTGATAAGCACTGGTGGATTGGCCGATCCGTAATCACTCACAAAGAGCAGTAGGTCGTATACTGGATCCTGCTCCAACCAGATCTGAAAGATCTCTAGCCTCAAGATTACATATCCATCAGCGAAATCATGTAGGCTATGGTACGGGACGCGATCTAGTATACTTTGAACGTGTAGAAAGTAACGACATTACGCTAGCTCCTACCATATTTCCAAACCCAGATCCTGAAATGTTCGGCACACAATCTTCAGATTCAAAACACACAAACCAACATGAGGATCAAAACGTCCCAGGGTTTCCAGTGGTTTATCATCAACATTACGCTCCTGCTCGAAGTTGGGGTTACACAGGTATGAACACGTATTCGTAGATTAATCAATTTATATTACTTCAAATATATTTTCGTAAACGATAAAACGTTAGAAATTGTTATACTGTGTATCAGGTAGGCGGAAGCTGGATGTATAGTACTGCTTCGACAACGTAGTGTCAGGTACGTGGTATTGTTGCTGTTGTTAATCCTCCTCCATCTAATAGCTAACTGTGTTTAGAAATGTATCCATTTTCGTCGGCAACGCTTGCTACGAAGAGCAGCGTTGCCGACGAAATGTATTTTTTCTGCTTTTCCCGTTCGTTTTTTGTTAGGGCTCTCCCCAGATGGAGGGCCCTCCTTAGTTTTCCCCTTTGGAATGCACCGGAGATTGAAGCTGATGGTTGAGAGCAGACAGCCAAAGTTCCCGCTCCAGACAAGCGTCGACCAGGACGACCGAAGAAAAGAAGACGGCACTGAAGGCCAATCAAACTTCTATTCTTCTGTTATTTTCTTCTAAACCGAAGCCGACCTTGACATAGATCGCTCTCTTAAATTTCATCTATACGTTTACCTTATTTAATAACCAGTAGTTTGAGGGCACTGGGGTCCCGATGGATCCCCGGATCGCCGCCAATTGTTTCAGATGTGCCTGCTACAGGACAATGCTGATGGTTGGACTTTTATGTGGTCCTGCAGAACGCGGTCGACGGTATTTTGCCGCTATCGCCGGAAGTGACCAAGTCAGCAAAGAAACAACTACTCAACGGCGTGATAGCAAATCTTTTAGATGAAGCAAAGCTTCAGCCAGTAGACTTCCAAGCGGAAGGATTGCAAACATCCAACACGGCAGAAGAACAACTATGTAGACTGGAGAACCAATAGAGAAAAAAAGAAAGTAAAATCCGCTGTGGCGACATGCTACTGGGTACTAGTCGTGCACCTCAAAGCAATGGCGATGCACGCCAGGGAGCAAATTTTTGTACACAAAAGGCATCGCGAGAATACAAGTTTATCTGTATCAAGACAAGAAATTGCCGGACGGTGGAGGAAGTTGAGACAGGACCCGTACTAACGATGCACGCCATGACTCTCAATTTAGACCTGCAGAGCGCAAGTGGGGAAGTCGAGAGGAAACGCAGTTGACTCCAAGTCGACTGAAGAGGCGAAACATCTTCCAGATTGTATGCTGCAAGCTAACATGGCAATCAACATGCAAGCCGAAGGTTCACGCTCTGAGCACACGGAACCTGAGGTGATGGAAGAGGTCACGGTGAATGTCCATCAGCCTATAAGGTCACGGATGGAAAGAGGTGAAGGAAGCTAAATGAAGCGTGCCCGGGCCGACACGGACCAGAACGTCGGTAGTAACGACTACGATGATGAGGATCTTTTCGGCCCGATGTCTGATGATGAATGGGATAAGCTCGAGAAGCAGTTGAAGACAACCGTGACGGTCATCGTGTTCAGCATGACGGAGGCATCGGTGGAAGTGGATGATTGCCGGGTGACCCTACCTAATCTACGACGAGAGCATGCCACACTAACGACTTGCACTTCGAGGGCGAGACGTTGAGTGTGATAACTGGCACGAGAAAAAGTGGAGAGAGTAGCAAAAAGACGACAACATATTTATCGGGCCAACCTACACAGTTCGATAGTGCTTTGTGGTGTTTACTAAATCCCGGTTACATGGACATCGAGGGTGTTCGTGTCTGGAACCAACCCATGTTCACTGGTAGGAGAACCACAAATCTCTCGCTGAATGAGCTGGAATACGTAAATAGTAATCGGGTATTTTTACTCTACTACGCAAACGAATCCAACATTGGGGAGCAGCAGATTGTTTAATCGTCTCGCATGGCTCGTATGTGGACCAGAACAAGACGCGTCAAGAGAGCTAACGGAGTGCGTGTGATTGCCTGCAGGTGGCTGCATACACAACGGACATTGTGTACTCGTTTCGTTTGTTTTTACCACGTGAAGAAGAAGCTAACAAAGTGCTCAAGGCCTACAAAAGCATGAAGTGTACAGCTCCCCATCGCTTCTGTGATCCACTGAGCATACTGATGTTGAAACCAGTCCCGCAAGCTGAATGGTATCGAAAACGCAGCATAATGTATCGTTCAGAGGAAATGGGTGTTGAGGAGTATAAAATTGGCATCTTTGGGGTGAGGATCGAAATGAGATCAACGAACATTGAAGAATTGTTTGACGAGCACTCGCTGGGCCCGATTCAGGTGAAAATTAGGGGAAGCCAACCCCTTTTTGCAATTGGGACGTGTTCTTCGCAAAAACACTTGGACCCTGTGCTCGCCAAGTTTGGTCCTGGCAAAGAACCGTTCAAATACAAGAAGATACGCATGTTTCTTAGGCGCTGGGAAGAAACCCCTCCAAAAAGAGTCCTTTCGGATATACAACAACGACGTTCAAATGAAGGTGCGAGCGGTGCTATCAATATTACGGATGGACAAGTAGAGCGTTTAACGGGTCCTCTGGGATCATCACTGAGCGCTACGTTGAACAAAGGCTGGAGCAGATGGTTAGCGCGCGAACCCAGTGTGGTGAAGCGAATGGCAGCTTCGCAGACCACCGAGCTTTCAAGGCCAACTGGCACAAGAGC